>BJBW01006819.1:0-46144 GCA_004320125.1 Scolopax mira
TTTTTCCTTTCTTTTCCAGTTTTCTGCTCTGCTTCCATTTAAATGGGAAGAGTCGTGTATGCTCAATGGGATGAATAGGGAGATACATAGGGAGGATAGCAAGGGATATATAGATAGGGATAGGTAGCAAGGGAGATAGACCCTTCTGAGCAGTGACCACTGACAGGACACGAACCAGTGGGCTCCAAGGAAAAAGCCATGAAATTCCATCTGAACACAAGAAAGCACATCCTGGCTCTGAGGGTGCTCAATCTTGGTGCAATGAGTCCCGCCCCTTCTGTTGATACCAAACCGGGACATGCCGTTGGCTCTCTTGAGGCACAAGATGCCTTGCAGGCAGACTGAAGCACTGGGCAATGATTAATGGGATGATATGCAACAAGTCCAAGTGGCAGACTCTGCACCTGGGAGGGAATAAGGCCTTGCAGAAGACTAGTTGGGGAGAGGAGTGGCTGGAGATCAGCCCTGCAGCAAGGGCTCTGGGGGTGCTGGCCATCAGAAGGCTCAGTAGGAGCCAGCAGTGAGGCCTGGCAGCCAAGAGGGCAAACTGCATCCTGGGGTACATCAAACACCATCTGGCCAGCCGGTCAAAAGAGGTGATTGTCCTGCTGGATTCAGCATTGGTGTGGCTTCACAATTCTTGAGTATTGTGAGCAGTTCTGGGCCCCACAATTTCAGAAGGACTTTGAGGTCCCTGAAGGTGTCCAGAGGGCGGCAACTAAGCTGCTGAAAGGGCTGGAAGGCATGTCTTAGGAAGAGCAGCTAAAGATTCTGTCCTTTGGAGAAAAGGCGGCTGAGGGGTGACCTCATTGCTCTCTATGGCTTCCTGAGGAGGGGCAGTGGAGAAGGAGGTGCTGATCTCTTCTCTCTGAGATTCATTTGTCCTTTGCTGGGGCACGGCCCAGCCAGGGGCTGGCCATCAGGGTGGCCTTGGCAGGATGGGCCCCACGCTGGCTCCAGCCAGGGCCTGCGGCCCCTTCAGGCCTCTCCACACCAGTGCCCAAAGGCTTTCCTGGGGCAGCCCGTGGCTCGCCCCCTCCGTGCTCACAGGCCTGGCCCATGCTCCCTCCCACCCATGACTGCTCATCCCCTCCTCTCTCACCCCCTCCAGACCATGTTGGTGACAATTGCTCTCGTCTTTGCTCTGTTGGCCCTCTGGGCCAGACCAGTGAGTGATCCAGAGAGAGATGTGGCCACGCTTGAGTGGATGAAGCAGCGTGAGGTGTATCTGCAGGAGCAGATGACTCGGCTGCTGCAGGAGATCGAGCGGAGCAACAGCGTGAAGGAAACCACGCTGTCTTCTGTGGTAGTGGAGAGGCTGTTTTACACCATTGTGTCAGGGCTCGTCACGTTCCTTCTGGTCTAGTATATTGGCAGGAAAATGAACCTTGTCTGTGACTGCTGCACGGAGCAGAAGAGCGCCAGCGGTGAGGAGGAGGATGAAGAGGAGCATGAGGAGGGAGATGAAGAGCAGGATGAGGAGGATGACTATGAGGAAGCAGATGATGAGGAGGAGGAAGAGCTCAATGGTGCACCCAACGGCTTCAAGGGCCAGCCCATCACCAATGCAGGGCCAGCACCGGCAAAATGCTGAGGAAGCTGGTGGGTGACCTCCTTGGTATCTGCCAAGCCCTTTGGAAGAATTCCTTGCTGCAGGTGTACCCAGTGCATGAGCCTTGGTGAAAAGTGGAGAGTTCAGGAGAACTGCATCACTTACCGCCTCATCGTGTACCTGCGGCCACCAGCTGGACACTGTCTCATTGTGGAGCTGGACAGATACAGCCCACAGCTGGGCAGCTGTTGAGATGCTGCTTTGCAGACTCTCAAGGCAAAGGTTCACCCAGTAAGAATTGCCACCTCTGTCTGTGCGAGGCTTTGTTGGGGGAGGTAGGCAGGGAGCTGGTTGCAGCCTGCTCAGATGCAGAAGCAGCAGGGCAGCATTTGGAGGTAAGCAGGTAGTGCCAAACAGTCTGCTTCCCCTCACACCTTTTTCCTTTCTTTTCCAGTTTTCTGCTTTTGGGGTGCTTTCTCTACCACCTCAACAACAAGCTGCCTGTGTACCTCCAGCATCCTGTTGATGGTAGAAATTGTGTCTCAAATGAATGAATATGTATCTCATGCCTCAGGAGATGAAGAGACATATGTGTATATGTATAATAATGTTACTTATAGAAAAGACTTTCATTATTATTAATGTGAATTATTTGGTCTTATTCTATTAAATCTGTTTATATTTCAGCCCCCAGGTTTTCTTGTTTTTTCCTGATTCCCCTTCCCAGGTGCGGAGGGGTCATCGGGTGATAGAATAATTGTCTAAATGACAATAAATAATTGTGGGTTCCTCAAACCATAACACATCTAATAATTAGAATCATAGAATCATAGAGTCATAGAATCATAGCAAGTGAAATCATCAGGTATGTCAAATTTGAAGGCAGCCTGGGCTGCTCTGATCGTGCCCTAGTGCAGTTCACTGTCCTACTGAGTTCAGAGCCCATGAGAAGCACAGTTAGGACTCTAAATTTTAACAAAACAAACGTCCAGCTCTTCAAGGCATTAGTAAATAGGACCCCATCGGAAACGGCCCTCAGGGACAAGGGAGCAGAACAAAGTTATCAGATCTTTAAAGATGTTCTCTGTAGTGGACAAAAGATCTCAATCCCCACATGCAGGAAATTGGGCAAGGAGGGGAAGAGACCTCCATGGTTGAGGCGAGACCTGCTGGTCAAACTAAGGGGCACGATGGGGCTACACAGGAAATGGAAGTAGGGACAGGCATCCTGGGAAGAGAATAGGGACGTTGCCCAGATGTGTAGGGATGAAGTCAGGAAGGCCAAGGCACAGCTAGAACTGAACTTGTCAAGGGATAAAAAGAAAAATAAGAAAGGTTTCTACAGGTAAAATAATCAGAAAAGGACGGTTAAAGAAAACCTAACCCTCCCTGATGAGCAAGAGTGGGGAACTTGTACCAACAGATGAGGAGAAGGCGGGAGTTCTCAATAACTCTTTTGCCACAGTCTTCACTGGCAACCCCTTTCCTCCGATCGCATTTGATGGTACACAAATAGGAGACCAAGGTGACAAAGTCCCTCCTACTGTAAGTTAAGACAAGGTAGGTGATCAACTCAAGAGCCTGAAGATATACAAGTCACAGAGTCATAGAATGATATGGGGTTGAACCTGATGAGGTAAGTCCCAGAGTCTTGAAGTCAACAATGAAAGAAAGTGGATCACCAGTTAAAACCATCTGTGAATTGAAGATTTTCCTGAAAAAAAGGGAGCTGATTACTCTGATATGTGATAAATTTGTAAGAGTGAAGTACGCATCCCTTCTAAAAGAGATTATTCCATATTTTAAAAACTGTTTCTAGATTTGAAGATTACAAGTGTGAAGTGATGCATTGCATCACCACTAAAGAACTCAAATCTCCAGCAGTGAGTCTGAAACAAATTTTCTAGAAACATAATCCCCCACATAAAACTGAAAATTTTCATGGAGAACTCCGCAACTGGCCACTGAATGCATCATAATAAATAAAATAATTCTCCTAGCACTGAGTGGTTAAGAATTCTTCACTATCAGTTTATACAAAAGTGTAGAGGTTTTAAACAACCAAAAATATTCAAGTTATTTAGCAACCTGGTGTCAGGTAAACATGGAAAGTGGAAACTGATTTTAACCAGAAAAGTGGAAACTGATTTTAACCAGAACTCATTGACTTGCAATGAGGACTGTGCAGGAGACAGATGTTCCATTTCTCAAAGGATTCTGTGATTTTAAATCTTTACTTCATTCTGAATCTAAACAAAATATAATAAAATATGTAAAGGAAAACACTGAAATCTTTTCATTTCAGACTCATAAAAACATTTCCATTTGCTTTTACCCATTTTTATTTTCCCCTCTGCATCATGAGTTATGTCCCTCTCTCATCCTTGGCTATGCCTATATCAGTGATCTGACTTAACCCCTGGCTATCCATTTTCTCTTCCTAATCTCTTCATTCAACTACTTGCCTACCAATTCAGTTATTGCTCTTCTAACTCCAGTGAGATCACTTTTTTCAAAGCTTTTACAGACCTTTATATGCCTTGCTCCATCACCAGCTCTCCAGTCTCATTTTCTGAAGCCTGGCAGCTACTTTTGACACCGTCAGCTGCACCTTCTCCAATCCTGTGCTTTCTTCACTTTACCTGCCTTCTAATTCCTGCTTTACAGCAAAAAGTCCTCTGTGGTTACAGCAAGTTTTCCTTTCCTTCTCTTGCCATCTACAACCAGTCTCTCAGTCGCAACCACAAATATAATTACCGTGTGACATTGAGTCATTAAAACTATTTCTCTAATAAAGCTATCTACTCCAACAGGACTGGCTTACCTTTGTGTCCTTTGATACCTCTGTGACTCGCCCTGTGACAGAGTTTTCATGGCAACGACATGGAGGAGCTCTACTACCATACAGCACAAATTTCACTTCCCTGTTCCATGGTTTTCCAAAGACACAATTCATTTTAAAGTTGTCAATTGACAACTTTCAAGTTGTGGATGAGCAGGAGATAATACAGGGGTAAACATCTCATCAGTTTTACCTGGAATACTCTGAGTACTGTGCTAGAGCCAAGAGTCACAACACAATGTGCTTAGAACTTAAATTCACAAAATACAGAGGAAAAATGAGTATAAAAAAAAAGATACATACCTACAGTAACCTAGCAGCTCTGCATCAGACTCTTTCACACCCTGTCAGAGACCTGAATTACTGACTCGAGCATACACAAGGAATATAACCCTGTAGGGGGTTAACCTATTGATTAACAGATTAACCAATTGTCCTACCAACTCCCTAAAAAGTTTAAAAAAATAAAGATTATTAAGCTTCCATAAGCCATTGCTGAGGGCATTCTTAGAAGTAAACCCCTTGTTTTAGCAATTATTTTATGCCACAGCATCTTCAGGGACAGATTTGTGAAAATGCCCAGGCATCTAACAATGCTGACAGGTTTCCATTTATGTTTCTAAAGGTGCTTTAATAAATAAATTCTGTCATACAGTTCTCTGTAGCATTTAGGGCCTAGATTAACTTTGCTCTAGTCTTCCTTTCATTTCTTCAGTGCTATTTTGCTAATTTTGTCTTTTTAATTTTTTGCAAAATATTATATGGCTCTTGAGAGCAAATTAGTCTTATAACACTGAATAGAACTTTCCGAGTCTCAGAAAACCTAAGAAGAAATACTCCTTAGTGTAGGGCCATCAGGCCCTTCCCTTCTTTCAGCAGAAAGAAGTCTGACCCCACAAAAATACCACTGATGAATGTCAGTGTGGTCTGAGGCTTGAGGGGTAAACTTCACTGCTGTGGCAGGGTCCCGGAGTGATAGATTTCCTAAATTATACTTGTCGGTGATCAAAGATGATGAATGGGTCCTCAGTACACCTGCTGTAGAAGGTTTGTACACAGCTTTCTACCATGGTGTGTTATGTGCTGTCTTCTTCAGCAAAGGCATTTTGGCTCCACAGTGTCAAAACTCAGCGCTGTGCCTGTGATAATGAGTGGTCCAGATTTTCAGACCTAGCTGCCTTGACCTGCAATGCTCAAAGGAAGCATCTTGGTTTCTCATAGCACCAAGAACCCAGTAGCTTCAAACAGAAGTGCTTCTGGTTTACTTGGTGCTGATGTTCACTCTCTCGGGGACTGGGCAATAAGATGACGCAGCTGCCTGGACTGCATGTTGGTGATATGGTAAGGTTTATGCATTATATGCAATGGTTCTTCAGGAACCTGATGAACTTCAATAAAGGCAAGTGTAGGGTGCTGCACCTGGGAAGAAACAACCCCACCAGTACAGGTTGGGGACTGACCTGCTGGAGAGCAGCTCTGAGGAGAAAGACTTAGGAGTCCTGGTAGACAATAGGATGACCATGAGCCAGCAATGTGCCCTTGTGGCCAAGAAGAATGATGGCATCCTGGGGTGCATCAAGAAGAGTGTGGCCAGCAGGTCAAGGGAGGTTATTCTGCCCCGCTACTCTGGTGAGACCTCATCTGGAGGACTCTGTCCAGTTCTGCTCTCCCCAGTTCAAGAAGGACAGGCAAGAAGAAGGTACACCAGAGGGCTACAAAGATGATTAGCATCTCTCTTCCTTACTCAGGAAAGTCTGGGGGACTTGGGTGTTTTTAATCTGGAGAAGAGAAGACTGAGGGGGGATCTGATCAATGCTTATAAATACTTAAAGGGTAGGTGTCGAGAGGATGGGGCCAGTCTTTTTTCATTGGTGCCCAAGGATAGGACAAGAGGAAATGGGCACAAACTTGAGTATAAGAAGTTCCACCTAAACATGAGGAGGAATTTTTTTACTTTGAGGGTGGTAGAGCACCAGAAGAGGCTGCCTAAAGAGGTGGTGGAGTCTCCTTCTCTGGAGACATTCAAAACCCATGTGGACAAGTTCCTATGCAACCTACTTTAAGTAGAACTGCTTTGGCAGGGGTGTTGGACTTGATAAGCTCTGGAGGTCCCTTCTAACCCCATGTGATTCTGTGATGCTGGAAAGGCAAATATTCTTTGAAACCTTCAGATGAAAGTTCCTCCAGAAATGCAGGGAATGATGATGAGCATTCCTGTCCCCATCAGAGCTGCTGTTTCCCTTCCAAGCATCGCTGTGCTGGGGTGGTGATGTGCACACGAAGGAGGGAGAGCTGTGCTGGCTCCCACCCGTGGCCATCACCACTTCTGGCTGCAGAAAGCAGCTTGTAATGGGGCTGTGCCAAGACTCAGTGAGCAACCTAAATGATCAGATCATCTCTTGCCTACGCAGGGAGGAAAAGGGAAAGTAATTAACTCCAAGCCAATACCCATGCCATTTTCTTTGCCGTGGCAGTGCTGGCAATGCACCGGTGCTGCTCATTTCTAAGAAGCAGCAGCAGCAGTCTCCTTCCGTGTCCTGGCTGGGCACTTTAGCAGCGAGGATTGGATTAAACAGTGGCACACAAGCACTGCTGCCCACAGCATCTGATGGCTTTGATGTAAATGAAACAGGAAGCCCTGGCTCTCCACAGTGAGCTGATGTGCAGGGAAAGTGAGGTCTGTAGAGATGGGATTCAATTGTGGGAACTTTGCGGGTGTTAAATGAACCTGCCTTGGAGGGCTGCCAAGGGAGGAGATGCAGGAAAATCTGATGAAAGATACCAGGCACGAGCGTTAATTGTCTTTCGGAGGTTGGAGAAAAAGCTAAAATTAAACCATTATCAAAGAAAAGCCTTGGACAGTTTGTTTCAAAACAGAGTTAATGGCTGGAGCCTGCAGAAAACCTAATTAAAAGGGAAAAGAAAACAAATTAGGTTTAGGACTGTGGCAGTGCATTCAGAAACAGGTTTATATATGGATTTTCTGCTGTTGCCTGCTGTATTTCTGTAACTAAAAAAAGCCATTATGGCAAAGCACATTAAAAACGGTTTGAGGCTAGGTAAGAGCAAAGTATTTTGCATAGGGTTGAATCATGAAACCCCACTGCTTATTTTAGTCACCAGAAATGACAGCTAGAAAATGGACTTTTATCTCAGAGGTGATTCTGAAGCAAAGGTCCCAGCTGCTCTGAACCTCAGGTCACAGGCCTGCAGCAAGATCAGGGCTGACAACAAAAATGGGGCAATCCCATTTTTGGGATGGTACCATCCTTTTCCCAAGCCCTGTGAATACAGGTGGGATTCATGACATCTGACTTTACAGGTCTATACTCCAGATGTTTACATCTAAACACATCACCATGACCTACCTCTGTATCGGAATAAAAGAGATAGGCATTTTCAAGGTGTGATTCAGCTGGCCTAGTCAGATACCAACTTTAGGATGACGTGAATCACACCCTAAAAGTACTTGTCTCCACTGACTTATAAAGGAATCTAGAGAAATAGCTTTGATGTAAGTATATTTACATTTGGCCAGATTCAACGCAACGCTGTAAATCACCTGGAAGGGAAATTTTACATGGATTTGAGATAATTCCTGTTCTGTCTTCCTCAGAAATAGAAGCCCCTAGAGAGAAGCAAGGATTTATTTTCCTTACCACTGTGCTCTTCACTTTGTGTGCTCAGTGGGGGATGAAGCAGTTTCTAGCAAAAGTTTAGCCAAAAATTTGAGACTTCTTATGAGTTCGTCAGTTGCCTAGAAATACCTCTTGCCTTCAAAAACGTGTCTGCCTTCCTGTTCTGGCCCTGCATAAGGCTCACCCTACAACTTAAAAGCCCTCCGATTCAGCCTAGTTCAGCCCTAAGCTCTTGTTTCATTTGCAAAGTTTGTATGGGAATTTTGCTGGCAGAAAAACTGGTCTGGCCTACCCAAAATTCACCTACTGACTGGTTTATAGACTTCCATGGTGAGAGAGGTTAAAACTGGTTATCATAAATGTTTCCTTTTTAAGTAAGTCACTCACTATTATGCACCGGTGTAATTCTATTGTCTTTGGAGTTGTTCTCCATGTTCTAAGGAAGATATTACAGCACCAGGGTCATGCATAGACAACCATTTCATTAGTTGCCCTAAATCACCATGTATTACAAGTCTTCCACAGAGATGAAGATAAACGATGGATGACTCTGGCTGCACTGAACCAGACTGAAATAAAAAACAGAGGAATTAGATATCATGAAAGGCCAGCAGACCATCTAATATACTGACCTGTGTCTGATACTGGCTAGTATCAGCTGGTTCAAAATCAAGAAAAAGAAATCTTTTAATAGGGAACTATAGAATCAAGGTCAAGGGATTTTATCTCCCTCAGTCAGTGTTTATTGCAGATCTCGGGACAGGAGACATTCATACCCCTGGCATTCCTGCTCTAATTTCAGGTTCCTATCCTTCTTCAGTTCTGCCTAACTTTTTGGATTCAGAAATGCTTTTATGGGAGTGAATTCCAGCACTAGATTATTTATTATAACAAAATGTTTCCCTTTATCAGCTTTAAATGGGTTGCCTTCAGTTTCATTGAATGTCCCATAATTTTCATGTTTTGAGGAGAGGCTACACACATTTTTTGCCCACTCTTTGCCGTTCATTGCTTTGTGCACCTCCATCATGCCGCTGCTTATGGAGGTCTCTGCTAAATTACTCCATCTCATTCTCATTAGATGCCTCTCATAAATTCTTCCTGTGCCTAATAATTTTCATTGCCTCTTTCGAAGCCTCCTTCAATTTCTTCTGTATCGTGAACTCACACATTATTCAAAGTGCATATATAATATTTTCTTAGTTATGGTATCATCTGACTTCCCATCTTTTCATCCTGCAGAAAAAAAAAAAAAAGAGACTGAGCTGGAGAGGATGGTCTTCAGCAGGACTTCCCAGGTGACTGCAGCAAACTCTTGAGGAGGATGTGTCAATGGAGATGTATTCCTTCAGTTTGTAATCCTTACTAGGAAGGAAAACAACACGACATAACGTGTGAGCAGGGAGTGTCACTGGGCAACAGCACAGGATACAATCGTACCCCCAAGCTTGTCAATATAAAAGCACAGGCTTTTATATTGACAGATACTTGCTAAAAAAAAAAAAAAAAAAAAGAATAAAAAAAAGAAAAAACCCAACACAAAAAAAAAAGGAACAGAAAAATAATTTTTATTACAGCTGGTATGTCTTCTAGTTGCAACATGAAAATAGGGCACAGGCAGAAATATCCCAGAATGGTTCTCAGATCTGAAGCACAGCAACTTTTCCTGCCTAATATGATAGCACAAAGTACATCAGGTCCTCTCAGCTCGTGAATTCAAGTCACTTTTTCTTTTTTTATAAGCAATCATGCAGAGCACAATTACAAACATATTTTTGCCAAACTAACTTCATGACATTTCATCTTGAGAATCTCAAGCGTTGTCAACTTGTGATGTCAACTTTATTTTGGAAGATTGCAGTACTGTCTCATTTAATTTTTTTAACTGTTATTAATCCAAGTATAAACTGCCTACATTAAAACCAGAATCATTAAAGTGGGCAGTAAAGCAATAAAAATATCAGAGCAAACAAATGGTTGTTTGCAAACTGGCTGTGATCAGTTATGAACTGACGAGCGACAATTTTTCTGACCTTTTTAAATGGTCAAATATAAAATTATGCCTAGAGAAAATGTGAGGGAGAAAGGAAAGGATCACCAGTCTGTGATCCTTTGTGATTTCAAATGTGAAATGTGACTGCAAATGTGCAGAAATACCTAATGATTTCATTTTTTGATACTCTCAGAAGTTAAGCATCCAAATACATGTGATGAACAACCACTGTGCTTTTGAATCTCATTGATAAGATAGGATCATCCTTCTCTATCTCATAGCAGCGATGTGTGTATTGAAGTCACTAGTAACATACTCAGGTATAAGACTGATGAAGCAAGCACCTCCACCAGCAGCTGTGTTCTCCTCCTCCTTTGGAGCAGCAGAGGTTCAGCAGGTGTTATCTCATCTCATCTGTGACAAAAATCTGGGCTGGCTCTGCTGCAAAGCCTCTGGGAGAACGGTGATCCCTGTTCCCTCCAGGCTGCACAGCCAAAGACTCACTGTCCACAACATGATGCTCAGGTGGGAGTTGTTCACTGTTTATGGTGGCAATCTGACCAAGCTACCCCTGGACTGCAGGACTGAGCCATTGGAGGACATTCAGCTGAGCAAGAACATCAGAGATAGTTTTTGCTGTTGGTTTCAGAGTAAGGGTTGTCTCAGTCCTTTTGTTGGGCTGTAAACTAGATCACTTCAGAGGGCGCAAGGGTGTACAGTCTCCAAAAAGCCACACAAGAGTTAACAGAGCCAAGTGCTCAGTTTCTGTAGGGGTTACAAAAATAATAGGTGTTTTTCTACCTTTCTATTATTTGTCATGAAGAATTAAACCACCTGGAATAATTAACTCACAAAGGCTGACTGTGTAAGTGCTGGCAGGTGAGGTGTGTTGAGCTAGGAAAACTTCCATAGCAAACTTCATATTTGAAGAATATGAAGAATATTTGAAGAGGAGTTTTTTAGTAGATTTGAGTAAAGACAAACAGAAAAAAAAGACAGCAATCATGGAAATGTGTGTGCTATAATAAGAAGTATTTGCAGTAAAGATGACATAAAACCCACAGGGAATAATTTGTCAACTTTTTTGTGTATGAACACTTTATGTTTTTCTCTTTTTTTTTCAGTAATTGTTCTCTCTTTTCAGAGAGAAAATGCTAAACCTAGTTTTTATTTCCTTCCTCTCCCTTAATCTGTTATTTTTCCTTTCAGTGCTCTGATACCCTTCATTACTGTTGGGCTTGCTTTGAATACATGGCATTGTTCACACACGGAAACCTCTGTTTTGTCTGGGTATTTGGGCAAAGAACCCCAGAAGAGCTCTGAATGGCAGCAGCCATGTGGCAGGGTAAGCTGAGGAGCACTGGTGCCTCTGAGTTTGGAGTTAGGAATGCAGCTGACAGAGGAAGAGAAAATGGCAAAGGAGATCGATTCTGCTCTGTTTTGTGTCGAGGTAAAAAAGGTCATTCACGTGGACAAGAAAGCAGCTCCACCGACTGGGAGCTGGGATGCACCTGAAGCAATATGGCAATGGCAGAGCAGGGAAGGGCTCACATTTGGACAAGGGGACCATCTTCATCTCTGGGACTCTGTAGTGTCAGAAATCCACCTCTGGGTTATAAGCCAGAAGTTCTCCTCCAGGAAGCTCCCTCTTGCCAATCCTCCTTCCAAAAGGAAATTCTATTGACTGCTACAAAAATTTTTATTTTCTCTGCTGGCTTATTAATCCTCTGTGCTCCTTCTTGCCCATTTTCCCTTTCTTTCTCTTCCTTTCTGTACGCTACATCTTCCCACATGTGCCATGTAGGCATCTCCAGGTTATTAATGTATTATGCCAGCAGCCAGATTTTCATATCTCTCACAGGTGTTTATGAGAACACTTCTCCAATGATCTATGCTCACTCACTGTGAAAGTACAGTTTCAAATTTGCCCTTGAAATGTGAAACAATCAATGTTGGCAGCATTTATTCCTTCCTGTCAAATATTTTCCTCTTTCTGCACTCTGCAAACAATTTAAGAATAATGTCTTATGACAGTGATGCTGCAATCCAATAGGGCCTCCTTTTCTTTTTAATTTGTCTTACATTTTTTCAAATCAAGGGGTAAGGAATCTAGCGGATACCAGTGGCAGCATCTGGCTTGATCACCTCATCACTAATTGGTCCTGTGATTAGCGCAGACAAGCAATGGAGAAGGTTTGTAGGTGAGGACAGCTTCCAGCCCATCTGTTACGCGATAAATCTGCTAGCTTCTTCAGCTTCTCATCTTCTTGATTCTGAGGAATCCTCCTCAGAGACGGGTGAGGAATTTTCTGGGTTTTATTAAGGTGACAGTATAGTCTGCTTTTGCATAGTTGACCTTAACTGTAATGTTTGCTCCCTGCAGTAGACACCAAATCAGTTTGCTGGAGGTTAGTCCACATATTTTCCACTTACAACATTATCAGTCCAGGCTGACAAATAACCAGGTAAAGTATTTTAGTGTTTATGAAAAAGTCCAATACTAGGTATAGAAAACTTCCATTTAGCTGTTGAACCAGTGCAACAGCACAGTCTGAATTTCCCTCAATCATTGGACAGACTAGCTACAATACTGAAAAGTCAAGTCATTTTTCACATCCATTTAGTTTTTGGACCTCCCTGCAAAGAAGGATACACTTACAACAGTGTTATGTGTTATCATTATCTCCTTTGTCTTCTCAGCTAACTTTTGGTGAAAAATTAAAGCTTTCGGGCTGTCTCTAAATGCTCAAGAATTAAATTCAGATGTCTTTCACATTATGGCAATTATTTAAAAGAAAAACATATAAAACCTTGTTTCTCTGAATGTAGTTGGAGCCAAGCAACCAGAGGAGGTTTTGCTCAAAGTCAAATTCAGCAACACTCAACCAAAAGACCACAACCCATCCCCTCTCCAACACACCACATTTCTGAGCCTGCTTCTGCTTCCTGCTTTTCTACCTCCTTCTACCTATACCCAAAGAAATACTCCACTAAATTACTGACATTCATGGTTGTGACCTGCTTTGAAGGTTGTAGTATAAAGAAACTTGTCTATTAGGGTCTGATAGTTTGAGCTCAACCACAATACTATTTTGAGGATAAGTATAATTAATTCATTCTTTAACTACAGGCATTGATGGTATGATGCAGAACCAGACATTGTGAGAATTCTACAAGCTGTTCCCCATAGTTCCACCAAAATAACATTGGCCTGTTACAGAAAACATTATTTTAGCTCTAAGTTTCCCATGAATACAAGTTGTCAGCAAGTACACCTTATTTGCTGGGAAATGTGTCTGATTAGTAAAGTGGGTAAATTAATGATATAAATTTCAGTCAGATTTGATGCTCCTTTTTCTGAGGACTATGTCTGAGGGACTTTCTCCTCCACGGTGATATTCAAAGGGCTCATTTTTCTCACAGTTTGAAGTGGTTCCAGACAAGCAGAGCATCCAGTTCTGCCAAGTGCTGAGGAAAATCAGCGGGAACTAATGGCTGGGGTAAGGCTGACACAAGTGAATAAGGCATGCAAGATGTTGCTCCACAGAAACCTACTGTGCTTCACAGGGAGAATGAGAAAATTATAAATAGCACCCCAAGCCTTCATAGCATAGGGATGGTCCTAGTCCTTCGCCTTTTATGCAGATGTGCATACCCAAGTAGAAACCCAAGTAGAAGATTAATTCACTCCGCACTGTTGATCAGCCATTCGTTTTGCAAGCCTCCTTTGGAAGACATGAGTGCAACCTAGCTACCTGTCATTTGTCTTCTTCAGAGGAAGAAGAGGTTAATCTGGTCTGGAAACGGTCCCTACCTTTCAGCAACGGCATGACAAATATGAGGCAGTAACCTCTGAAGGGATGCTGAGGAGCCAAAGTGGATACTACGGAGACAATCCTCGGTAGCCTGACTGTCTGCTGCTACTCCTAATGCACTTAGCTACAGCGGAGAGAACTCTGCTGCCCCTGATGAATATGCGTTAAGTGCCATTTTCAGTACATTACAGCTTTTTAGACAGCTGCTCGCCCTTATTGTCATGCCTACTGCAGATTCCTTTCCACTGCCTATCCTGAAAAGTTAAATATAGCCTTCAGAGCAGTCCAGGAAAAGGTACCACTTGTTGGATCTGGTATGCGCTTGTAGTCTCGCCAATTCCTCATTCCTTTTGAACCTGACGTCTAAACCCTCTTAAAAGGGTCCCTTTATGCTATAATTTGGAGCTGTTCCACTCGATAATTTATGCCACCGTCGCTCGTTAACTTGATCCCGAATCCCGGTAGCTTTTATCAGGCTTTTTATCGGAGGTGCTGCTTTGAGTTGTTTGTATTAACAATGGTTAAGAGCAGGGACTGGGAGCACTGGTGTCTGCTGCCTCCCTGCCCAGCCGCGCCAGGGGGTGACCTTCTCTCCCGCCGCTAATGAAAAAGCGCCCCCACCTTTTCTTGTTTTCAGGTTCACACATCCTTGAACATATACTGGTTTAAAGTTTGTTTGACATCTTAGATCAGCTGAAGGTTGTAAGTAATTTAAAGTCATTCATCTCAGTCAGCACCTAGAATGAAAGCAGGAATGGTTTATTCCATAGGGAGTTACTTGTGAGCAGCTAAAAGTGTGTAACAGCCTATTGCACCGTGCAAAGCCCAGCTCGGGAGAAAGTAGATGAAAACCTATACAGAGTTTAAAGGGCATCAGCGAGTATTCATTTTACCCCAGACAGTCAGTACAGGGGCCACTTGTCTTTTTATCAACGGTATCTGATAACATGAAGAAATTAATAATTTACAGAGGGCAGGCAGTACTTTTCCATTAGAAGCTGTGTGCAGAGGAAGAAAGAACTGCTGGCACAGGCCAGAATGCTCCCCGCAAGGTCATTCTGCATCAGTGCTGCAAATGTGTTTCTTTTTAACCCTTTCATAATGAAGAAAAAGTATGGCTCCAAATCATATGCTTATTTTACCTTTATTAAGTGCATAAAGTCCAACCCCATGCTGGACTTCATATCCTTGGTATCCTCTGATCTTGGAATCTAGCTTGGGATCTAGCAGTTCCTTGGGTGGGAGAGATCTCATGGGTCCCTTGCTTTTGGGACAAGCTGAAGAATTCCACTGTCACTGTGGAACTGACACATCAAAACTCAACAGGTTACTTAGTGGGCAAAAGAACTGATGATATGTGATTTCATAGAATCATAGAATCATACAGTCATGGAATGGTACAGGTTGGAAGGGAGCTCAAAGGTCATCTAGTTCCAACCCCCCTGCCCTGGGCAGGGACACTTCCCACCAGACTAGGTTGCTCAAAGCCCCATCCAGCCTGGCCTTGAACCCCTCCAGGGATGGGGCGTCCACAGCTTCTCTGGGCAACCTGTTTCAGCCCCCTTTTAGGTATTGGAAGGCAGTTATAATTGGAAGGCTGTTTCACCCAAGAGAAAAGTTTTCCCACCGGTCTTGCCCTCCCACTCTATCCCTTCATGTCCCCTGTGGTAGGCCCAGGGCTGGGGACAACCACGTGGGGGCTGTAAGCAGCTGCCCATGTCCAATGCACACACAACATTAACATGGGCACTGCCAAATGTTATGGGGTGCACCCATCCAGCCTTTTCCTGATGGAAACTCCTGATGGGAGTTCCTGAGGGAAGGGAGAAGAACAGATGAGCAGACCCACAGCGCAAGGACAGAGGTTTGACACATTGTCCTAGGAAGCCAGGCTAAAATGATGAAAAATCTCACCCAGGCCATACACTAATGAAATATTATGGCTACATACTTGAAAGAGCAGGAAATGATAAAATTATGATTCCTACAGAAACACTGTCCTCTGCTACATGCCCAGCATAGTCTTTGATTAAATCTGTTAAATCTGTAGTCTATCATACATCCGTTCGTGTTGTTAAGCACGTACTATAAAATATAATAAATGTGCAATAGTGAAAAAACATTTTAACTTATACTGTTTGTAGTTAGAAAGATTAAATAAATGCTTAGAATATGCAGAATCTGTCAAGAATCTAGAGATATATAAAACTGCAAGATACCCAGTTTTATGCTTACACATGATTTCTTCCTGTTCCTGATGAAAATGTTCTTAAAAGACTGTCCTGAAAAGGAGATGAAGTGGGGAAGAAATCTGAAGGATTGCCATGCATGGCATTTTTCAATTTGTTTCTTCATTTTGTTTAATTAAGTCATGTGCATTTCCAGAAGAGTTTTTAATGCAAATTTTTTCAACAGCAGAATGAGAGGAACATCAAACAGCACAGAAAATCTGTGCTGAGAGATACCGTCAGAAGCAGGTCGGGCTTAGTTAAAAACCTACAGTGATGGGAGAGCATTCTCAAAAATGCAACCATTTATAATTTTATAATTGGCCAATCAAGTTTGGTGGGTTTTTTTCCTTCTAGTTGAGTTATTAAAATGTATTTTCATGATTCATGAAACACTCTTTATGTGTCGAGTTTCTTCCCTGATGATATATCAGGTTTCCTCGTAGGTTTGCTGTATATCCATCTTCCTTTTTCACACTGTGGATAGAGTGATGGAGAAGAATTATGAAGTTTCCAGGCTCTGCTCCAAAGTTGAGGAAGAAGTTTGTACTTAAAAGAGGGATCCAGTCTCTTTGCTATGCACAAAATATACTGTATTATTCCTAAAATTACAGTACTTACTGACTATGAAATGCATTTTGTGACAATTTGCAAGTAAATCCATTAATTCATTTGAGCTAGAGTTAATTGAAAATAGGTCCTTTTGCACCTTCTGTCAGACTTTTATTTATCCCTAATGATTTCTGTTATAAAATACAGACCCTTCATTATTCATATATCATCAGAATTCTTTGAAGCTTTTCCACAGGACATTTTCAAAGTAATTATTTTAGGAATTATGTCCCTTTTTGCAGCTATTCATCAGAGCTGGGAGTTTCGAATGTATCGGTGAGAGAAGGGAAAAGTGTTGCTCGGAAGAGCTCCTCTCTTCCTCAGCTGCCACCCACCATTGCTCTTGCTCCGACAATTCTCAGGGGAGAGAAAAAAAACGAATCATCTGTGAATGAGTTTGATCCAATGACAACTGAAATCCCAATAATGCCGTAGTCATATTGCTATGACACAGTGTCACACCAGGGCTAAGGTTGTCCAAACAGATAGACGTTGTTTGGTGTCTTAATATTACTGCATTTTTCTGAAGTTGAGGGTAGACCCTGGCATCTATACTGTTTGGGAGATAATTTTACCTTCCCTGTTGTATTTTGCCCTATCTGTTAGTGTTTGTTCTTTTATTACCGCAGGGTCTAGGAATTCACATGTCCCAAATGCCTTGTACTAAATGCTGCACAAATACAGAACAAAAAGCCCTCCCACTCTGATAAGTTTGCACTTTAATTACAAAAGATGAAATAAAGAATAGAAAAAAACCAAAGGGAAATGTAGAAAAAAGATTAGATATTTCCAGCCTGGGTAATAGACAGTGACCTCAGCCTGCTGCCAGCCAGACCAGTGAGAAGTGGTGTAAGCCCTAGAGCGAAGGGAGATCTTTTCAGGAAAGATCTGAAAGAGTCCCAGGGTGTCACAGTGCTGATATCCTGGTGTAAGGGGCAACAGGGGAGAAAACATAACGTGAGGTGGTTGAGAAATGTATCAGTGGGGCAGGAGGGTGGATAGTTGGAGATGGGCGGTGAGAAGTTGGTACAATTAGAAGCACAAGTGATGGGAGGATGTCAGGTGAGAGAAGAGCCTTGCTTTCACACCTCAGAGAAAGGTCTGGAAAGGGAGTGCCTGAGTTGCTAGTAGAGAAAATTTTCTTTGCTTCACTTTTCTGAACTGATAAGAAAACAAGAGAAAAACATGTTGCAGTAAGCAAGATGAAAATATTGAGAATCCAGAAAGAAGTTTTATCTCCATTGATGCACAGTAGAGTCTGTGTCATGTTGACTACAGACCAAAAGTCAGCTTAAATGCATTTTGCTCTAGCAATATACATGATTGCCATTAAAATGTATTTCAGTGATGTAATTCAGATCCTGCTCGTTCTCACATTAGATCCCTTTGCATGTGTATAACTGTTGATATTCTGACTGACTGAGGCCATCTGAACAGCATGCCCATTGCAAGCCACTGTTTTCCCACCTGTGGCTGGTGTCTCATGAGGCCAGGGCAGGTGATCTACAGCATGCTCATACTGCAGCCTGCTACATAGCATAGTCACCAGCTCTGCTACAGCACTGGGGTTTCTTCATCTAGAACCTTCTCTGTCAAATGCACACCCTGACACCAGGCCCTGATGATGTACGATAAACCAAAAAGGAAAGAAAGAAAAGAAAAGGAAAGAAAAAAGGAAAGGAGAGGAAAGGAGAAAGAGGAGAGGAGAGGAGAGGAGAGGAGAGGAGAAGATGACGTTGGAACAAATACCTATGGTCTGAGGTGGTCCTGACATCCTGTCTACTAAAGGCAGAGATCTCAGCCAGTGCTCCCCATCCAGGATTCCTTTCTACGGGAAATTTGGAGACGTTCTCCCTTTCATTCTGAATTTCTTTTTTGTTATGTTGGAATTGTAGGTCCTCCCACAGAACGCAAACTGCAAATTTCAAAGCAGCTGTATTTAAACTCAGTTGAGAGTATAATGCAAACAATTTTTTTCAGTAAAAAAGAAATGATAGATAATTAAAATACACAGAGCCATTGATTGTTAAAATAGTAGATCATCACATAAATTTGCATTAATTGCACAAAAGCTGAAAGTACTTCATTAAATACTCTCATAAAACAGTAACCTCTTTAGAAAATTATTTCTGGGATAAGCATGTAAATAATTACATACTCTCTGTCCCATGTAGTTTTATCTGCCTAAGCAAAGGGGAACAGCGTGTTATAGCTCAAGAGCACTCTGATTTTTGAGCAATTGATTAAAAAGAACAAGCATTTTAATGATGTTCATCAAAAGTGATGTACATATATGAATTCTATATTCAAATATGTGAAGATTTGAACGTCTGAACTCGGTTCAGTATGGAAAAATCAAGGGTATAAATGATGTATTGTTAGAAATCAGCTCTGAAGGTAAGGATTTGGGAGTAAATCTGATTAATTTTGATGTAAATGAGCAACTTGATACTGCATGTAAGTATGAGGATGTAATTGCTCCATGCAGGTCCCTACTGCAATACTCATACTCACAACTTTGTATTCTTTAAAGAATTTTAGTTTAATGAAAGAGTTTCTTCATGGTGCAGTTTCAAACCAGTCTTTATTCTTAGGAATTTTTATTTCCACAGCATTCGAGCATTTTACAGTAATTAATACTGTTATGCTCATAACTATAGTCTGGTATGAGACTATTTCCCTTTTTTGTAAAATTTTGGGATTTCCAAAAGTTTTCCCATTCCAGACTAGGAAGAATATATCCAGGAATATAAAGAGACTCTAGCAAGACAAAAAATGGGCAGGGTGGTCAGTCACAGGTTAAACAGCGTTTGTAGGAGGAGTCAGCCTTCAGAATGGGGCTTCCAGGCATCACCTAATGCTTTCTGTCCAGAAGGATCGGGAGGGGGAGAGAGGCAATCAGGAAACAAAGGCAGTGGTTTGAAAAGAGGAGGTATCAAAATATACTTACTCGGTAAAAACCCCTTACGTATTTGAACTACATTAGTAAACATCCTCAAAGTGTGTAGCATACTTTCTGGATTCAGTATGACTTTGAAGCCACAATCAGAAATGCCATTTCCTCTGTGAATCTATGGTGAACTAAGAGCATGTATTAGTTAGGCATTGCCTCACTGTGTTCAGTGAGAGCCAAAGAGTAACCAAGAAATGCACTTCAGGCCCAGTTTTCTCCTTAATGACAATGCGTAAAATGTCATTTGTGTGTTACTCCTGAAGAGCCTTTGTTTACCTCTTTCCTACCCATAAAAGATTTTTCCTTAATTTTGGTAGTCTTGGCCCTAGCGCTTCACTAATGAATGATTCCTCCTGGCTCATATGTCTTTCGAGGTCTAATGATAAAGACCTAATTCTGTTAGGTCTTTTCTCTCCTTCTTCTGAAAAACAACAACAAGTAAACACTTAACTCAGCTGAATTGCAACTTAACAGCTGACTGTGCAGGCCCGTGCAAATCAAAATGATATCTTAAAAATGCAGATGTAGTCATCAGAGTGCTAATTAGTAATTTGGCTGGCGCCTCTCCACTCCAGATCTTCCCTTTAATTGTAAAACGGGGGGAGGAAGTATTTTAGGGTCATATTCCACCTGGCCTTCCCAGGGAAGTGAGCATGAAGCATCTTCTTGTGTCTGGATAGGATCCATAGTTCTGTCTTAATTGCATTAGTCATTCCAGCTTTGTATCTACCTATAATAAAGTAACAAAGTTTTTTAAGGGAGATAATAAAGACACTTTCAAAATTTTTGTAATTGAGTGATTCTGGTGTCATTGTGGCTATATTAAGACTCATATTATTTGCCAAAAAAATTAAAAATACATAACTGACACATTAACATATATCAATCTTTGTATGATGGTGACAAGACTATACCCTCATCATGAAAAATACACGTGGTCTGTTAGAAAATCCTTATTCTTCAATGAATTAAAAGTTTTACCTGAATATGCTCATTGCATTCAACCTGTGTGCTGCTGGCTCTCTGTGTTTCTTCATAAGTCTTGCAACACTTGTTTCCTTTTCTCAAATTACCAGCTCTTGAGTTATTTTAATTCCTTCAGAATCTGAAATGTTCTTATCTGTAGAAATATTTTTCTAGGCCTCATGACTAGAAGAAGAGCATGAAAACACAAGCTCTAGAGCCTCAAAAAGCCAGGAAGAGAGACACTTTAAACTTTTTTTTTTAAATCTTATTATTTAGCCATTCTTACAGTAATGGTGAGAGGTGCAGGTAGAGCTGTAAATTTGAGCAATTGCACCACATTATTTATAAAAAGCAAAGAATTAATCCCCTTAAGTGAAAATCAATGTACTTTTAATGGCGTCTCCATAATTAAGCTGTTCTGAGTTTGATGTGCATTTAGACTATGACCATTTTATGTCACTCTGGTAATATAGGGAAGTCTTGAAGATGTTGCAAAGGGGCCAGAGACTAACGATAATTAGAGCCAGTACACGTAAATTATGGAGCTATAAAAAGACATGGGTATAAATGTCCTCATTTTCAGGGCTGCAAAAGAAATTTCTATTGAATTCAAGAAAGAAAGAAATAGAGAAGAGT
Source organism: Scolopax mira (assembly GCA_004320125.1). NCBI lineage: Eukaryota > Metazoa > Chordata > Aves > Charadriiformes > Scolopacidae > Scolopax > Scolopax mira. Next base: position 21,236 of record BJBW01006819.1, read on the forward strand.
AGAAGACAGATTCCAATGAAAGCACTTGTCAGATCAGCTCTATTAATTAACCATAAAAATGCAGATTAAGGATACTTTAGATAGCATTAAATCCTCCTCACAAAAAGCTAGTGGTCACAAAAAACCTTATTGAGCAATATGAGAAAGTGTTTTCTTCCTGTCTAGATAAACATGTCATGCTTTTCCAGACAGGACAGATTGTGGACCTCTGTCTTTATGTGTGTGAGTGATTTTTCTAACTTAGTTTTTCTGAATGTGCAACATTTGGAACTCGATATACACATACAGCAAGCACTTACACAATACATGCCAGATCAATATTTCATGTTTACAAAATGATATTTTTTTTTCAGGAGAGCGACACTTTATCTCCTTCAGTCCTTCATCCTCCCTGTCAAATCCCTAACACAGAAAAGTCATTTTTAAATTAAGAAGTCATTTCTCTCTGCTGTTAGATACAGTGGTAGTAGTTTTCTAGTTGCTATGTGGCGTGACTCGGTATGCAAGGAGCTGAGCAATCAGCAAGCACATGCCTCCCCCTTTGCTGTTGTGCAGTGACATTTCCATGCCAGTTTTGCCAAGACCCCTGCAGCTTTCCTGATCTTAGGCACTGAACTTTTGATCAACCCTGAGGGGAAAACTCAGGGAAAAAAATAATGGAATCTGAGGTCTTTCTTAGCTTGGAACAAAGCCATCTCCAGGCAGCAAAGAAAATAAACTAAAGGGCTTCAGTGGTAGTGAAATAATTAGTTTCCTACCAAATTCTTTGCAAGGTTGACTACAAAATCTTTTTGTGGTGGGTGAGACCAAGATTTACCCTGATAGAAATAAACATCACAACTTTGGGACAGATTGTCACACACTTGGACACACTGGTTCACACAGATTGCCTGATGAGGTGTGTCACACCTTATGGTCAAGGGGTTGGAGTGGGTGGGTGTGATGGGTGAGGTGTCAGACAGTAAAACGCCCCCCCAGGTGTTCCAGAGGGTAGTCCAAGACTGACTGTGGTCACTGCCAAAGAAGTAGGGGACTTACAGGAGCACACAGAAGCTCAAAGGGAAGGAAGGAAGGAAGGAAGGAAGGAAGGAAGGAAGGAAGGAAGGAAGGAAGGAAGGAAGGAAGGAAAAGTGAGCTCAATATTTATCTCCTTTTAATGCTTTCCCCTGTGGAGGGAGACACACTCATCATTTTGGCTTTGGTGCATATGAGAGAAAAAGTTTTTCTCTACTGGAATGATCAGCAAAGCACATAAGGGTATAAGTAATTTTTGATGGGAAGAGGTAATATGGTATTGTTTTTCTTGATCTTAAATAAAAAATCAGTGTGTTTTGAGGATCTGAACAACTACTGACAGTCTCTCAAGTATGAGCGATTATCCCCGGTGCCACACTGCAAATCTTTAGATATGGCTGCACTATAGAATGTGATCTTGCAAATGGCCTTTTTCAAGCAGTGGCTTTAATGTGATTTCCATAATGCCCCAGTAAACATTGAGCCTGACTGCTCATCTACAGCATTTTAAACCAATTTGCAGTTGTGATCTTCAAGAATGCAATACCTGATACACAGTGAGATCACAATAATGCTTTTTCTTTGCCAAAGACCTCTGTCATGGCTTAGAGCATCTGTTGCAGAAAGCAACTTAAAGACAAAACCTGTCTCTGAATTTCAGTGTTTGGGGTTTATTCACGTGTCAGTGAAAACCTGCATTTTTTAAGCAAACTCCAAAAATAACTTCCTCTTTTTTTTCTTGCCTCCTCAAAGTTGCAGCACTTTCTCGTTTCAAGTTTTCAAGGAAATCTTTCCAGAGGAAAGGTCTTTAATCATAAATTTAGGTGTCATCTGCCTCATGCAGAGCTAAGCGTTAGAAATCATCCATGTAACCTTCCAGGGCCATGAAAACTATGTCAGTTTTAAATATGGCCTCTGAAACAGATAAATAAAATGCACACAGAACTGAAGAAATCTGATTTTGCCAAGAGGTTAGTTTCACACATCAGGCCATTGCAAGACAGTTTTGTTAGGAAGTTTTCATTATTTATTTGTTTACCTGCACTCCCAGTTCTCTTTCCCCTAATGTTTATATAGAGAACAGGATTACACATTTTTACTTCATGATATGGTACTTGGAGACAATCTAATACTCCAGAAGTAAGCACTGGCATTCAAAAGAAGTGAATTCAGAACACTTCAGAAGGGCCAAAATACATGATTTTTTTTTTAAAGAAAGCAAAGCATTATACAAATTTAATTTCACTAGGGAAAAAACCTCCACTCTTCTATTCTCACACCAGAAGAAAATCTAGACAAATTTAAGGATAATAAAAGTAATTTAAGTATTTTTAATCATTCCACCATACTTTATTTTTTGTAAATATGGCTTCTTTTAATCTCATTTGAAGTAGGCCCATTAAACCTAATGCACTGAACATTATGTGATCGGAATAAATTTCATCTATACAGAGAGACCCTCTAATGCAAAGTCATAAGGAAAAAGCATAATAAACTAAGTTATTAATTCACTGCGTCATCACTTCTCAGTAGTCCAACACTTTCTGAGTAGTATAAATTTCTGTTGTTTGTTTCATCTGTCTTGGCTAATCTTATTGGCATAAAAAACTACAAGGGTGGAATAAGATTTTTGGAAGTTTTCAGAATATCTATAAAGAGTTCCTTGTGAACTCACAAGTAATCGGTTTGTCTGTTTAAAAAAAAAAAAATCTGATCTTGGATCAGATGCCAAACTTCCTTTCACATATTTTCTGTATGCTTTTCAAATTTATCTGGATAATATAACTAAATATCTGACTGTTGCTCAGATACAATGAAAATGCAAAATTATTTGGGTTGGAGAGATGATGGGTTTCATTCAGCCCTAGGCTGCAGGTCACTGGATTACTCTTAGTAATGAGTCACTCTGGAATGAGCAGACAATGACATCACACATTCATTGTCTGGGATGTTGGATAACTTGCTTGGTCCCAAAAGTGAGGCAAGAAGGAAACAGGATCAACACCCTAAGGCTTTTCTGATTTGTACCTTCTAACCGCGAACATTGTTGCTTGGGAACAGAAATCTCCTCATGGCTGTAATTCTGAAATAAACTAAGAACAAATTCTGGACTTGGGGATGAATCTTTACCTTCCATTATATGCTTCAGTGGGACTTACACCATCTTTGTCCAGTTATCAGCTCTGCTACTTATAACCTTGGGCAAAAACTTATGACCAGATCTCTAAGGGCTGCAGCTATTGTGGTGCTAACTGCTGCAGCGCCAAATGTTTAAACCAATAATGGAGGGAGAAAAGACTTTCTCTAAAAAATGACCAGAGTAGCAGGAGGTATCCCCTTTTCATCTGCAGTTGAAACATCTACAGGGTTTTGAGATACTGATACCAATTCTTCTTTTCCCTAAGAAGGGATAACCATAAGACTATTGCCTAATTATGGTAGTTGACATAAAATGAGAAGAGGACAAGAAATGTCCTCTGAATTCCTTCTATGAAAACCGTTCCACATGACATGGAATAATATTCATCAGGAGGGAAGAGGAGACCAGGTGTGATTACTTCTGTACTTAGACTGTAAAGAGCCATCCCTGTGGCACAGAGAACTCAGTTTCCAGTCCCTGCTCCTCCTCTGCAAATTTCCTCTTGTGTAATTTTGCAGTTATTACTCAATAGCATTGAAAAACTGGGGCTCTTTCTGATACCACAGACCTCTCTATATTTAAGTATCTCATATTTTTACAGAAGTATTGGATATATCGCACTGGCAGTTCCTCAGATAACATTGTGCTGGGAAACATGTGAATAACAAAGATGAAATAACACTGGACAGGGATAATTTACTATTTTTAATTTGGCTTATGAGTGCAAGGAGTGGTGATAGGCACATGAAAGTCATTGTATGAATACCCATCATGATGATTTTCTGACATGAGAGTTCTCCTCTCTTCTTGAGACTGTAGAATACATGATAATAACCTAAGCTATTGGTTTGATAATATGATAGTATGATAATAAAGATGATATCAGTTTTTGTTTTCCTTGGATTTTTTTATCGCTATGTATTTTTGGAGAAGCTGAGCAGCTGTACTTCAAATGACCACGAAGAAGGAAGGTGGATGGGATGCTGTGAGCTGGTGGCAGACAAGTGTCGATGCATGTTCAGTGGAAACGTAAGTGATAAGCAGTGAGTGTCCTTTCTGAACTCAGCTGGCCCATTTTTTTAGTTCTCCTGCTGACAAGACAAGCATCAGAAACTTTCATCAAGCGTGACTTCTCAGGGAACACCAGCAGGAAATTTAGCAAATAATTAGCAATCAGACTTTACTGTGAAGAATCGGGCTAAGGGGATGGGTTTTTTCCATCTCAAGGTAGAGGGCTGATAATGAGGACTTCCAGTCTGACACAAATCTCTGCTTTTGCATTGCCTTTCTTTCTATTAGTCTGAAGGTTACAACTTAAGAAAAAAAAAACCCAAAACTTTCATATCTCTAGGTTTGATTTTTTTTTTCCTCTTTGATGAGGCCACTCAGCATGGTTAGTCTAATTATTTTCTTCCCACTGTCTCTTATTGTCAGCCAAAATAACAAGTTTGCATAGGCAATCATTTACACAAACTACTTGCTCTCTCAGCCCTGCCAGGCTGGTGCTTTCCAAGGGACAGCTCCAAGAGGAGGCCATGGAAGAAGTCAAGCACCCACCATTTCCACTAAGTCATTAACAAATTACAAGCATATATTGTCTCTCAGGACTAGGCCCTCTGCACAGCTCAAAGTTTGGTACTTGTACTTGAAGTTCTGCCAAGTGCATCATTCTCTTAACCTCATCAAACACTTAATTGCTTTTATCTTGCACCCAGGATCTTACTGGGAGAAGGAAATTATGTCTAAGTACATTTAAAGCCACACCAGAAGTGTGATGTTGTTGGTAACAGACGGACAATCTATCAATGCTGCTTTTCCAGAGAAACTAGCAGGGTGGCAAACTGTCACCAGTGTGACTGGTGGTGACCAGCTCAAGGAATAACGAGAGACCTATTTTTATTAAAATCTCCAGTAAGATTCCCATTCATTTATGAAGGCCCAGGGTTTCTGCAAATATGCCCACACATTTTTCTGCACATTTGCTTACATAACAGGCACATTAATTATGATCCCACAAGCATAATAATGACTGCATATATCTATGTTAGACCCTTCCTTGGAGTTAATGGGCCATTTATACAGTGAATAACAGTGAGAAGCTTTATTTCCCATAAGACTCAGAGCAATTTGTTTTAGGTTTGGCCTAAGGTACAGAGAAGGTACAGAGCAAAGTTTACTGGGATTGGGAGGGGGATCATCTGGAACAATTTGGTCCTGAGAGTATGTGTGGTGTACAGCTATGTAAAATGTGGTTTCCTGAGGATTACAGAGGTCAAGATTGGCAAGTATTGCACAGAAACTTCTGAAATACATAATCAGTGCTTTTCACACACCTGGTGCAGGATAGGGTTCATACTGGGACTTATAAGTTGCCTTTTTCCCGTGGTCATAAATAAAAACTATTGTTAAAAACAAAAGATATATTTAAGTTCAAGGTATTTTACTGTTTTTACTTCACATTCCCACTAGCCTACATTTTAATGATCAAATTAACATCAGACAAATAAAATCAAGACAGCTTCAAATGAAAAAATAATGCAATAACTGTCATTACAGTTCAGAAGAAAGTAAATTTTATTATAAAAATAATTTAGTTATTATATTATGTCCATTTCATTTTTTAATTTTTAAAGATAACAAGAAGTAGGACAGGAAAGGAAACGCTTGCATGGGACAAACAAGTCAACCAGACCTGGATTGGTGGGAGCTGCAGTACATGACTCCTCCAGGAGCACCATTACCAGCTTCATATTCAGATTTGCCTTCCCCGGATTGTTTGTATTCCTATGGTATCATTCACCTGAGGATCTCGAATAGTTTATAAACAATTTAACCTATCATCACTCCTTCAGTGCTGGAAGGCTTGCTGCTCTCTCTGATCACCCCAGCTGCCACCCTGCAATCCACTACTTGATGGGCTTTTGAACCAGAGCTGTCATTCTCAGATGTGGGAGGTGTTCCCTGCACACAGCCCTAAAACTGATTCATTGCTCTCCTTCAAACTCTCCTTGAAAAGCACCTTTGCACAGATGTTAGTAACTTTAAAACAAAACAGCAATTTGGCAAATGGATAGGTTGTTGGGGTGCTGAGGCTCCTGCCTGTTATACCAGCCAGTGACACACTCCTGAACCTGCTGTACCCACCATGGGATCACTTCTTCTTCTTGGACTATAAGTTCTTGAGGTAGGTATCCATTTTTTTTGTTCTGTGTCTATGAACTATGAAGTGGCTTAGGTTCCAGGTACATAACTTCAGACTCCTAGGTGCTATGACATTGCAAATATTATAGAAATAAGTAATAAATCTGACAAATGTAAATGATCCCTCTAGATGGGAGGAAATGAGAAGGCAGGCTCTTAGTTAACTTACTGAGTACTTAATCACACAACCTTCTAGGATACTTGAACATACCCAATATAGCTGAAGTTGCAGTTTGAGTGATAAATTATGGAGTGTATAATGGTCTTTTTTAATAATCACAAGGCCAGTCTATTCATGTTCAGAAAATCACTCTCTTTACATGAGAGAGAAGTAAATGACCCCTTGGATACATGACAAGTTTTATCACTAATCTAATCTATTTCCTAGGCACATACCACTGGAGCATTGAGGACCAGAGGTACCGTACAGTGAAGTGAATGGAAGGACTCCCATTAAATTGGAGAGAATTTGAATCAGGCCTGAAGCCAATTAAGAAAACTGGACATTGCTTGTCCAGCACAGCATTTATGTTGCTTTCCAGTGTCTGTCCATATTCATTAATTTTTCAAATGGAAACACATTTAAATTGGAATTGACACTGATTTAGCACCCTAGACTGTAAAATCTCTACTTACCACTGGCTTTTCATTTCAGTGAAATTTCTTTTAAGAGCAACGTCTATTATTTGTGAAAGTAATATGGAAAGAAACCACACAGTTTGCATTAATATAGCCATTGTGAAGCTGGTAAGTACCAACAGATACCTTAATAAGAAAATGGTGTGAATTCTGCATGCAAGAATTCATTAAGCCTATTCATCATTGACTCAATAAGGTACAGGTGAATTCATCCAGTCTTGCTTACTTTCATGTTTTTGCATGTTTTCAGGCATTTTCTTTCCTTGACACACTAGCCTTCTATGGCAGAGGATGGCTCTCTTTGTCTTCCCTAATTCATGGTTCACAGCAGACAGATGAATTTTTTAATGAAGAATAATGTGTTATTTTCTTAGGCAGGTTGACCTGAGCAGCTAAAAAAGCAGAGATGCAGAATCTAACTTATGTCATTAAGCATTTGAAAGGTATTAGTCATTACTAAGAGGTAAATACTTGTATCTAATATCTTTAAATATCCATATGTAATGGCCTATATAAGCCCCAAACTTGCTCTCTACATATGAGTAATTAGAGAAGACTCATTTGGAAAGTGGGGATAGGTGTCTTATCACATCTACAAAAGCTGGCCACACAATCTGCTGTGAGAACTCTTAAATTAGACATCTGTCTGAAAGAAAGGGCACTGATAAAGAGGCTTCAACATGGACTGAAAAACAAGGTAATATCAAATATGCCTGTAAGATTTGTTTCCTCTGTTCCTGGAGTGAGATGCCTCACTTACTTTGAAAATTAGAAATCCAGAGCTTTTAGATATTTTCCAGATTTTGACTCCATTTTTCTTTTTTTTTTTCATTTTAACATATCTCACGTTTATTGTTATCAGTGTTGTGTAGGTCATATGCATGACGTCAGCAGGGAAGGAGACTTACCAGTCCTTATGAAAGGTGCTGAGGAAAAAAAGTGTTGTTTTGATTAGAGGCCTTAGACAATGTGTATTCTGCCCCACAAAGCTGTGCCCATCTCTGCCCGGACAACAAAAAAGTGACAAAAGCATAAAGTATGAGCTAGTGAAGGTAGTTTGCTCATCATGGTGATTTTTTGTTATTGCAAAAATGTCCCGTTCTCTCCTGAACTGAAATCAAGACATTTTCCTCTCTATTTCCTTGATTGGCAGAGAGGAAATAAGTCACAATGCTGATATCTTGAATGACCAGGAGTCTGAGCCTCCGGGCAGTCATTTAGGAAATGTGAATCCTGATTTCTATTTTTATTTAAAACTTTGTTCTACTGGAACCAAAATGAAAATCCCCATTGGTTATACTTTTACTTTCACTTACCTTGTACTTATTTTTCACCCTGTTCATTAGCTTGCTTAGAACCTGAAGTCAAGGGGAATTTCAACAGTGACTTCAGTGGGAGCAGTGTCAGATCATTAAACCTCAGTACTTTTGAAAGTGTCTTTTAAAAGCCATCCAGAAGGAAGTCATGGGAGAGAAACTAAATGAAGTTATTTTACCTTACATCAAAGCTCAGGAAAGAAAAAAAAATGAAGGAAAGAAAACTTGCTCTTTTTTCTTCTCTAAATACAGCATCATGTACAGCCTGAAGGAAATATTTTAGGAAGTCGGAGAGCTGAAATTCTGCCCTGTGATTGTGTTCTGTATGATATCAATGCCACCTCTAATCGATGGCACACTTACAGCTGCTCCCTCACCTGTTTAATTAATTTGGTGATGCCTGGTGCTCTCTAAATCAGACTTGCTTTCTTCCAGTCCAGATTCTCTGAAAATTTTTTTGTTTATTGCTTTTACTTCAATAGCTCTTGCTGCCTATATTGTACCCATTTTCTTCCAGCATGCTGCTATCCTAATCTGCTTCCCATGATCCTTTGCATCTCCTACTGCTCTCCCACACACTGTAGTCATTATTAATCATCTCCCTCCAGCCAGCTTTTTTTCTAATAATACCTTTGTTGTCGTATGTACTTAAATTACCCCTGATCATGTCTTATTCCTCAGTACCGTTTGCATCTTCTCTAGAGTTTTTCTCTCTGAATGGAGCGGGTCCAAGAGCCCTTGCTTCTCTGTGTCCCTTCTGCCTGCTCAGAAGGGTTTATGCCTCAACGTGTTGTCCTGGTGCCTGAACCACCCAGTTTTGTAGGAAATAGAAAATGTTGGAACAATCTTCCTGCAAAGTGCTTTACATGGCAGAGGCCAAGCAGAGGCTTTCCGGGAGGAAAAAGAGGAAGATGGGGCCTCATCCGCCATCTTTAGCCTGAGCTTGCAGCATTTGGGATCTTCTGGGGGAAAGGAGCACCTCTTGCTGCCAGTGTTCACCCGTTTCCTATTGAATGGACTCAAAAAGTTGTCTCTGCCTGTTCTCACTTCGCAGCAGCCCTGCCCTGGGCCTGGGGACTGCAGGCAGTCAGCCAGATTTCTAGCTTGATTTCCCTTCTGCCCTGTGCTACAGATTTATTTATGCAAGTGCTTTCTGAAGCGGCAGCCCATCACCTCTAAGTGCTTCCTTGATCACCCGCTGATTTCTGCAGCCTGTCTTTTCTCAACAGTTAGGGCAGCATTAGACCTGTGGGTGATTTATAAAGAAAGGAAATGCTAATGGAGAGGCAAATACAGATGGAAGTATTGGGCCTATTTTCTCCCTTCCCAAACCAAAGGTCAAGCATACATTATCAGTCTGAATAACCTTCAGATAAAGAAAACCACTAGCTGGGAAAGCAAAAAATAATGCTTTTAAAATACTGCCTTGACATGGCCTTGCAAAATGGTGCCTAAGTTAATAGCCCTAAAGATACTTCTGAATTTCTGTGTCATACCTGGAGCAAAAAGTCCTAATTCCTTAGAACTAGCTGAGGGCTTGTGAGCCTGAAAGAATTTACTGCCTATGAGAAGAATTTCTACAATATATAATGACTGGCCTAATAAAAACTTACCTCTTCTTATATACCTTGCCTAGCCTCCTCATATAGGCAGCAGTGGTTACAGAAAGGTATATGGATATGCAGAAATAGGTATGGAAGGCTTAGAAAGCCTGAAAAATGCTATTTTCTTTATAAAGTTTTGCAGAGATTTGCAATGGGAGCCATTGGTAAGCAATGACCTGTTGGTATAGATGCATCCCTGTAATCAGCTATGGCTTATTATTGTGGTGATCAGTGTTATGCAAATGTGGAGATCTTGTGTGGATGCAGACCAAGAGACTCCATATTCCTAATTACACAAACCACTTACCTGAGAAAGCAAAACGTTAGACTGACAGATCTGGGCCTGGGACGCTGCCTCCTTCTACATTGGTGGTAATAAATATTTGTTGGTTTGCTTTTTATTGTTGAATACCAATTAGTCCTGTTCTTCTTGTGCTTTCTCTTCTGAAAGAGGGAGGAATAACCCATGTAAGAGGCCTTTCTCAGCTGGTTCAAAAGCTGGATTTAAACAAGTTATAAGCACTTATGGAACTTAGAACAGGACCTTCTTTTGGATTTCTGGAATTATAACATAATTGTCCTCTGAGAATCCACTTTTCTAAAAGCAATCATGGAGTTTGAGTCAGTGACAGAAAGAAAACACCACTCCAATGTGACACAACACCAACAATATTTCTAGATGATTGATAAGAAAAGCACTTCCCGGAGGTAATTTTGGCAGATGCCCGTTAATTCTGTTCTCCAGCTGCCACTATGACTCATAAACCTGACAGCAAGAAGGGACCTCAAGTGGCCACCTACTCCCTCCTCAGAAACAGGCTTAAGGTTACACTTTGACCAGACTAAACAAAGTGTGCATGGCCTGCTTTTACATCTTCCTGATGAAGAGGAATCTCTTAGCATCCTCTTCAGTTTTATTTCTTGTATTCGGTTTAAATCTTCTTTGCTGCCAAATTACTCAACAGGTGTAGCAGGGAGTTGTTCTCTCTTTGCAGTAACTTTTTACTTATTCAAAGACTGCTATCTTGTTCCTATAATTATCCTGCTTTTTCTGATCTGTATAAAACAAATTAATTGAATGCTTCACAGACTATGTTGATTGATTCTCTGATTATTTTATTGTTCCTTTCTGGGCTTTCTATCAACAGTGCATTTTTTTTTTAAATGGACACATTATTTCAGGCAACGATTTCTCAGGACAAACAGAAGAGAATAGATATCTCCTCTGCCTCCTGTATGACAAACTTACAATGTCATAATTACAATGTCCAATATGTAAATGTTGCTCTTCCAGACTGCCTTCCCAGTCTCTGTCTTAAGAGATGTCTTTCAGGTTAATCCTAGAATAAAGCAAAATCTTAACTTGCACCCAGCAGGTCTATTTTCAAGCCCATTGAGAAACCCAAATTAGTTCTTTATTAGGCTTAGAGTCTTCATACAAATTACAGTAATTCTCAAAATGTCATGGGAGAAATTCAGTGTTGTAGGATTTTAAGAAAAGCTCTTTCTCTTAACATTATTTGACTTGTTCAACAAAAGGCAAGGATACTGGACTCTTGATCATCAAGGGCTTGTAAAGTCAATATTGGTAGCTCTCAGAACATGACCGTCACCAAGAAGGTGAACATCCATGTCTTTAAGGGCCATATATGAAGGCAGGCACACAGTGAGCATTGATGGTCAACAAGAGCTGTGATATCCAAAAGCTGGTGTAAATTGACAATCCTCTTCTAGTCATCTGAGGGAGAAGGTTTTGTGTGCAAAGTCCTGCATATGCATCTGTCTTCTCCACTGGAATAGGAAACTGAGGCAGAATAGCAGGACTTTTCTTAAGGCAACTGAGGTAATTTTACAGTCCAACCGCTGGTGCACAGAGACTGTCAGATGGTGTTCAGAATACCAAAGGAGCAGTCCTCCTTAAGGTATTGGCTCGAGTTGAAGAGGTTGAGTTAGAAATCAAAACAAAAACCTGACTATCTTGAGGCTGTTCTTGTGTTTCAGCCCTTATAAAAAAAATCAACAGCATAACATTTTCTCAAAAATGAAGAGTGTCTGCACATATCAAAAATACTCTTGGGAAGGTGTATTCAATGGCACCACCTCTGGCCTGTTTCTGTCATGACCCAGAAGTCAGGATTCTCCCCTGGATCTGCTCTGTAGGAAGCAGATACAAGGAAGATACTGGTTTTCCACCGTATCTATCCACTCTGATGCAGGTCATGAGCTTTTAGCTGCAATACTTTAATTCCTTCCAAAATGTGACCCCAGGATCTGGTTAGATGCCATTTCGCCTGCTATAGACAAGCCTTTTAGAAGTGGTGGATTTTCTCTATCTGGACAGACAGTGAAAGTTACTGTTTTGTTGAAACTGTAATGAGGACGGAATTGTCTTTTGAAAGTCTTTTGTTGAGTAGAAGCTATAGATTCTCACTTCCCTTTTATTCTGCAGCAAACTCATTACTGTGGCATTGGCCACAAAGCAATGGTTTATCCCTTTCATCCTATTCTTTGCCTCGTTAAGACAAAGCTCCATTTCTTTGCTATTATTTCTTCTTTTTGGTCTATGTAATTAATACCCAAGCCCTTGCAATGTCCTGTTTCTCAGAGCATATTGGAAATCAACAGCCAGAGCCACAATCTTGGGCAGAAATCCAAGTCCCATCATCCACCACCAGGTCCTAAAGAAGCTTTGTTTGCTGGCTTCACCCAAGGCTCTGCTCATCATTGTTTCCTGCTGTTCAGTCACTTGATTCTGGTTTTTCTGACTTTCTTTCTCAAACAGTGCCCAGCCTCCTGCACCATGTATTGCTCTGTCTCTGACAAGCCCAAACCCATATGTTTTAGACTTGCTATTTACTCTAAGTATTTCCAGGTCTGTCTTTGTAGACAGTCACTTTTTTCTATTTAGATGGTAAGAAATATGCTTAGGAAACCTACTAGGTTTAATGAGGTCTGTCTTTATCTGTTGGCCAAAGACTTACCCTGTAGTAACTTCTCCATATCTGAACAAGCTTCTGACAGCATTTGGAGCCAGAGACTTGCCTACCTGACAGCAATATTTGAGGAAGGCAAGAGGGAAGCCAGAAGAAGGTAGAAGAAAATGAGTAACTATGAACTTTTAAAAATATTTGGGGTACTAGAACCCCACTTAGAGAACCCCACATAGGCTTACTTCTATGCCACACATTAACAATTTATGTGTTTTACTATGATCAGAATTCATATTAACTTATAAAAATCAAAACTGTGCTAGCCAACATGTTTTAAAGTACATACAATTTCTCTACCCAAAGGAGGGTATGTAAGGTCAATGCAAGGTAAATTTCATGTGAAAAGAACATCAGACTAGGACAGAAATTTTACAATTTCAAAGAAACTCAGTATTTCACAATGACAATGATGCTGTTTTTCCAGGTTCCTTGTAAGCAATACAAACATACAAATATGTTTGATTAAATAGCAAAGAAATGGAGCATTCCTTTCTTACGAGGGGCTTGAGAAATTGTGTATACATGGTAGGGGGTAGCTTTTTCCACATCTTTTAAGGTGTTAAAAAACAAGGACAGACAGTCAAACAGATTTAAACTTGCCTTGATGAAAGGGTGCAAGTACATAAATCAAACATTTTGTGTGAAGCAAAAAGCTTCTCCTTCACAAAGAGATGCTGCTCAGTTTGGCACTGTAGGAGAAATTACACAAACCATTGCCCATAGAAAACACAGCATAATGAATAAAATTTGTCTTGAATTATTTATTTTTAGTGCTTTATTTTATCTCCTCTATCTTGCAAGGCCTGGAAATTGTTCTTGATGAGAGCTTTTTGAGTGTCTGAGCCTCAAATTAAAACAACACATTAATGTCTTCTATATAGTATAGACGTAAGAAGATTAGAGTGGAGTACTTAGATACTTCCACTAATTCAACACTTTCCACTAATGGGACCACTAGTGTGTACCACTTTAATTTATTTCCTTAAAATATATCCATAAGATACAGTATTCTTGGATGTATGATGTCTGAATAAAATTTAATAGATACACAAGTGGCAGAGCAGAACTAATCCTTTCCAAGGTACTAGTTCTGTCATAAACTGTATTTATTTTGGAATCTGATTAAAAACATGTCTTGCAGCATTAGCAAGACCTTAGAGAGAAGGAAATCAAATGTAGTGTGGGCCATAAGAGATTTCAAATGGACAGATCATCTACAATTGGAGTAATTTTTTTTCTTCTTATTGAGGAAAGATATTTTTTTTTCTCTATATATAAGAGCCTGCTGTCCCTTTAATACCTTTGTAGAGCCAAGTCTGTGGTTAACAAAGAAGAAGCCATCCTTCTGAGTGTGTATGTGCTGGGCTTTACATACCAGAAATTATGACGATGAGTGATCTTCAGTCTAAAATACTACCACACCTTAATAGATGATTGTGTCAGTGCAGCTTGTTCTGTTCTTTTAACCCATGCCAAGTGCCAGATCAAGCTCAGCTCTTAGTGAAAGAGGATTTAAGAAACATTTGCCATGAGCTAAGAACCTACCAGAGTTACCAGAGCTAATGAGGGGCAAAGGTGATGGAAACAAACAAGGTAAATTCATTATTCATTCGAGCCCTTAGTCGAGCTATGATACTCTAGTCTATTGCCAGTCCCATGAACTGAATGGAGATCTGTGCTCTCCAGATTCCCTCCCAGGTGTGTCACAGCAAATCACTTAGTATATTCTTGCTATTTCAGTATTCTTCTGCATATCAAACTACATTAGGGAACTGTCTCATAAAGGGAAAGAGGGCAGAGAAAGTTATAGGGTTTTTTAAATGTAAAATATTTAACAGTATCTAGGGTGGTACTCCAGCTTTGGCTATGTCAAGGTGAAACACTTGGATGAAAACACTGTCTAAAATTGGTGAGGATAAGAAAAGCCACAGAGACAAATTCAATGAAGAGTCTATACTGAATTGGTGCTTATGTATTACATACTGTGAAATACTGAAGAAGAACTAAGCTAGCCTCTAATCTTATCTTGAATATGGCAAGCAGTCCAGCCAACATAGTTCAGGCCAAATTCCCCTAACACCATGCCTGAGTAGGCTGTCTGGGATATTCCCATAGATATTTGCTTCACTTATTTTCCTCCTACACCTTGCAGAAGAATTCAGAGATGCTGTGAGCATCTTTCTGACAACAGACACAGGAAGATGACTACGGGGGCCAGCAGAAAGCTTATTCCTGCACAAGAGGCCCAAGAAAATCTGCTTCTATACATTCAGTTGCTGTTTCCTTCAACGTGTCCTTTGTTATCACTGCAAGTCCAAGCACCCAAAGTTGCTGATTTTCTGTTACAGAGAACTACAGAATGCTGAGATTTCTTTTCCTCTTTTTTTTTCCTTGGAAGAAATCTCTTTTTCAGTAAAAGCAGACCTTTTGTATGTGAAAATGTCTGTTATTTCAAGAACTTGAAATCCCACCTGCAGAAAAAATATCTCAATTGATTGTTTTTATCTTGTAAGGTATTTAGGAAGTAGAAGATTACATCTGGAGTATAAAGTGGAGCCAGACCTAAGGCTGAGACTGTGTCCTGATCGTAGACACTGCCACCGGCAGAGGGTTTAAAGCAAGAAAATTAGTAAGTAACCTTTAAATCTTGCATCTAAAAGAGCTCAGACAAAACCTTCGTGCTTCTTTAAAAGAGATACAAAAATCTGATGGAAGCCCAAGGAAAAGCAGGAGGCTTTGTCCCCTTACAGCACCCACCATCCCAGGGAAGGTGCCCTGCAATCATAAAGATTTACCTCCCTCTTCTGAAGCTTGCTTTTCCTGTTCATCCCCTCTCTGGGAGGGAGAGGTTGAGGTCTGGTAAAGTTTATTCCCTGTTTGGCACCACACACTGATTCAGAGACAGAAGCCTACTATAAGTTTCTCTCAAATATTTAACTTCCATTTTTCTGAGGAAATGTTACAATGAATGTAAATGAAATTGCATCTCCAGTGTCAATTACATCCTTCCAACATCCCCCATCTCCCATAGCATAAGAGGGCAGAGCAGGAATGGAGAATCCTGAGCCAGGTCTGTCTGACGTATCTCATTTTCATGTTTTTAAGAAGATTTATGAATTTAGGAGCAACTAGGGGACCTTCTACCCATGTCTCATAGGCACTGAAATGCTTTGCCTTCATCTGGTCTTTCCTACTTACTTCACCAAGTGTGTAGCAATAGAGAATGGGTGAATAGTCACTTTTTACACCAAAATCTTCCTCATCAGAACAGGAAGTCTTCACTCCCTCTCCATGTGGTAGGGAAATAATCTGTCCCCTTACCCACCGCCCTGTCAGACACTGCTTCTTCCTGCTTAATACACCACGTGCGTGGAGTACGACATTCTAATCTCAGCTCCAGTGGTAGGAAAGGAGTTCCTGCCCATAAAAACCACATGCAATGGCTTGCCGAACTCTTAGAGGGAAACCAGTCAGACTGCAAGACGCAGTAATACGTTTCCCTCAAAATATATCTGATTACGTAACGGATTGGGGTATTAAAAATTAAATAAGGCTTGAAATATACAGCAATTTGCAGGCACTAGGGAGTGTGCCTAATAAAGAGAGTGCATTAGCTGCTTCTGCTTTTTAAAATCCAGTCTATAAATACTGTAACATCTTCCTATTTACTTCAGTGTGGGAGGACCAGACTTTGTGAACCTGTTTGTTAAAATCAGTACTGAGTTCAGTTTGACTGACACTTTTTTTTAGCTATGCCTCAGTATTAATATTGGTCTAACTAGTATCTGACGATTGCCGCTCAGGTCCCTGGGGACACTGTACCTCCTGTGTGCTCTAAACACAGAATGAATATGGAAATGGGTCCTTCCAGGAAAAGTAAGGGGACCCACACAGGATCCTAATTTCTCCCAGAAATTCACAGAATTGCAGAATTTTCATGGTTGGAAGGGACCTTTGAGATCAAGTCCAACCATACACAGACAAAAAAACACCCCAACCCAGCAATCTCAGGCACTAGAGCATGTCCTGAAGTGCCACGTCTATATTTTTCTTAAATAACTTCAAGAATGGCAACTCCACCACCTCCCTGGGCAGGCTGTTCCAGTGCCTGACCACCCTCTCAGGAAAGTTTTTCTTCCTCATATCTAATCTAAATCTCCCCTGCCACAACTCCCCTGCTCCTGTCATTATTCCCTTGGAAGAAGAGGACAACACCCACCTCTCTACAGCCTCCTTTCAGGGAGTTGTAGAGAGCAGTGAGGTCCTCCCACCACCTCCTCCAAACTAAACATGCCCCGTTCCCTCAGCCACTCCTCATAGGACTTGTTCTCTAGACCCCTCACCAGCTTGGTGGCTCAACGGGGTTACACTAGTTTGGCAGTGGTTATGCTAATGCCTGTGTTAACACTCCAAGCACAGTCAATGCAAAGCAGATAATTTCTCAGAGTTAGATGGAGCTGCTTCCCAGTGGGAGTGGGGAACACAAAGGCACTTCAGAGAGATCCCACCCAGTATCACCATCTGCATCTTACAGTTCCCAAACTCTAGAAAAATCAGGCCCTTGGGACATGGTTCTAATCGAAAGCCATACATTGACATAAGGTGAGAGATAAAATTCCAACCTGTTCTAGGTGGACCTGCTTTGGCAAGGGGGTTGGACTAGATCGTCTCCAAATGTCCCATATCACTCTGTGATTCTGTGATTCTGTGACCTGCCTCACAGCAGGCCCGACACACTCACTTTTCATGGAATAATTATAAATTGTCAAGGAGAGGAGTCAGTAGACAAGTGACCAGGGGACTGACCTTCAAGATGAAGTTCCAATGCTCAAGTATTTTAAACAAAGGAGAACACCCTTAACAAGGAAGGTTGGATCCTCTTGGTTCTTGTCTGAGCCTGGATGCCTGGGAGGCTGAGATGTCCACTGAGGACATGGGCATCCACTTCTTACAGGCTTTGACCCAAGAGCAGACTCTAACCATGAGGCTACCGGTTATGAGGAGGCAGTGTCCTGCAGGGACCTCTGCCTGCACTGGTGATGGAAGATGACCCACAGCAGTGGTCAGAACCACTCAGCTGGAACAGAGGATGGCCTGAGGATCTCACGCCTAGCTACTGTAGGACTGGGTCAAAAATTTTTGGGCCAATGTCATGTCGTTCTGGGGGTGTGCTTCCATGGCATTGCTCCTTGCCAACCGTGCAGAAAGAAGCTGTCAGCCCGACACTTTTCAGGGGTGCTTTGCTCTTTTGTTTTCACAGAGCTGCATGGGAAGTGGTAGGTAAACGAATGTGTCTCAGAGAAGTTAAATGGAACGACTGTGCACGGGGTTTGTGCAGTTTCCTTCCTGTCACATTCAAACACAGCAGCAGCCCAGTCCAAGCACACACACACTGGGCTAGGTTAGCGAGCTCATCAGGCATGCTATCCTCGCCTCCTGACTTCCTCTTGGAAATAAAAACGGTGGCCCTAATGAGAATTAATTAGGGATGGGGCTGGGGAGGGGGGGGGATCCATCGTGTTTTTGTTTGTATTGTTTGTTTTCTGTAAACCCATGGAGGGGAAAAAAAAAAATCATATTACTTCTCCATGCGATGTAGTAAACGTAATAAAAAATGAACACATGGTAATTAGCTTCTCCATTAAGTATACCAAGCATAGACAATAGCAATCGTGCAGTGCTGATTACAGACATTATCCTTGCCTGGATTTTTTTTTTTTTCCACCATTCAATCAACACTGCTAAATAGAAACTTCAGTGTTCAATATTATAAGACACTAGCTGGCAGTTATACAAAGATGCCTTACACAATGTCATCTGGCTGCTTGCCTGATTCTCCTATTACCTTCCTGTCTTGCCTTATACGCTAATACGCATGGCTGATTAGAAGAAAAAAGCAGAAGCTGCTTCCTTCTCTTCTTCCTTTTTTTTCTCCAGCTTCATGCCTTGAGGAAAAAAAGGAATCGCATTTACTAATTTCACCAGCAGCGCTTAACCTGGGAATGGAATAATTCCCTTTCAATTTGGCATTAGTTATAATTCATATACGAACGCTGCCTTGCACCAGACTAATTGGGCAGTGTTTGATCCCACTCTGAGAGAAATGTTGATTACTGTTGGTGATTAGAAGTAGCCTCAGTAAAGTAAACTCAGTACTCAGCCTCAGTAAAGAGAGCCTCAGAGTTCAAAATAAATATTTTCAGGGGTTATACACTATCCAGGGCTTAAATGTCTGGAAACGGGATTTCAGACTGAAAATTCCAGAAGCTCAAATGACTC
Organism: Scolopax mira; assembly: GCA_004320125.1. Lineage (NCBI taxonomy): Eukaryota > Metazoa > Chordata > Aves > Charadriiformes > Scolopacidae > Scolopax > Scolopax mira. Next base: position 40,419 of record BJBW01006819.1, read on the forward strand.
TGGAAAATGTCTAGGAACTCCTTAAGTGACTGCCTTTGGGTGGATTTGCTGATATCAGCAGGCCCCTTGGGGAGTCACAGTAGAGTTTATGCCAGTTTCTTCAGAAGGCTAAGCTTTCTCATAGGAGGAATATTTTTCACACATTGAAAAAAAAAATACAGTTTTCTGTATTTTTGTTTACACATATCTGTTTTGCTCTTTGATTTCTTATGGTAAAGCTATACCAAAGCAGGTGTTTTACATCCAGGTTTCCCTGACAAGCCTTCATTTTTCCCCGGATATTTTAGCCAGGTTGAATTCGAAGTCTAGTCAGGTGTCCAAGATTTCCAGATGTCTAGCAGCCACGTCAGAGCCACTTCTCTGTATCTGAAAATCCTGGGTCAGTGAGCATACATATGGACACACTTTGCAGCAGAAAAAATCAGTGCCAAGGATGCCTCAGACAGATGTCCAGGTGCAAGTCATCTTCACAGCAAACATGTCACAGGTCCAATAATTCCTGGTGACAGCACACTCTGGGTGAACCTTTCAGGAAAAGCAGGGGGGGAAATGTGGGGCCTTTATGTTAGAGTTAGGGATCTTTTTACATTCTTAATTGATATAACATAGGTATTAATTGATTTTTAATTGATGCATAGGTATCCATCAAAGTCTATAGGCTGAAATCTTAGCTTGCAACTTAGCAATCATTTCTGGAAACAGAACATCTTGTGAAAATGTGGGTCTTGTAACAAGTGACCCAAGCAGAAGTAGGGCAGCTGGCCCTGTGTTGGACAGGATTTTTCAATAGAAAGCTTGACAAATATTTTTCCTTATTTATTCCATCATCATCATAACAAATATGCCTAGAATTAGTCTCAGGATTTAAGGATGGACCTTCAAATTAACACATGTAAGTATATGCATACTTATATACAAATCTATATTGGTATACATTAAAATGTGTGTGTGTGTTGTACAGATGGTAGAAACTTCAGGCCACCTACAAACCTTCTCCCTTTCTAGCTTTATGACTGCTATGTATGAACTCATGCAAATGGTACGATACACAGGCAAAGAAAGGGACTAGAAACTAAGCGCTGAGTGGAGATGTGGAGATTGTCTTGAAATATCTATTTTTTCAAAATATATGCCTATGAAGGTAAGTTTTCTGTGTCCATAAAGTGAGGCCTAGGATTGCCAAGCACCATAGTAGACAATTTCAGCTGCTGCTTTAGCCTGAGTTTGATGGCAGGGGAAAGTGGGGCCAGGCATACCCCTGCTCACCTGTGATGGCCCAGGGGTCCTGAGTGGGAATTGCTCAGGTTTGACTTGATACAAGAGATATGAACAGCTGCAATTAGGCCCTAGAATTATAGAATTGCAGAAACATAGGATGATTTAGGTTGGAAGGGACCATAAATATCATTGAGTTCCAACCCTCCTGCCATGGGCAGGGACTCAAAGGGCTCAAAGGGCTCAAAGCCCCATCCAGCCTGGCCTTGAACACCTCCAGGAATGGGGATCCACAGCTTCTCTGGGCAACCTGTTCCAGTCCCTCAGAATAAATAATTTCTTCCTAATACCTAATCTTAAATCTGTCCACTTTCCGTTTAAAATCATTGCCCCTTGTAAACAAAGGTGGTGGTAGCAGCTCACAGCCCAAAAGTATCACACGCCTCTGAAGAATATTTTAAATATCAGGAAACCTTCATCAAGTACTTATGATTAAAACTCAGCTAAGCAAGTCTGTTTTGCACAGACATGTTCTTACAGTAAGTTACCCACTACTCAGTGTGTACACAGAGTGCAGTTTCACTGTTATTGCTCTTCACACATTATGGCTGGCCAAAAAAAAAAAAAAGGAAAAAGGCAAGTCAAATGCTGCATTTCAAAATAAATTTTAAACCCTGTTCAAATTACACGGACTTGTTTTTTAACTTACACTTCAGAGGGTGACACAAAACCCTCTGCATGGACAGCAGTGTCTGCACTGGTTTTGTTCCCATGAGCCAAGCAATAAGGAGGACCTCAAAAAACCTGCCTGCCTCTTACTATTAGAAGACAGCTCAGTGCTTGGATAAAGAGAGTTTTAAGAGATGCCAATCTGGTGTGTCAGTCACCAAATGCTGGTTGTTTTCTTAAGAAGAGAGAGACTGAAGCTAGGCTGAGGAAAGGAAAACTCATTATAAAAAATTAGGTTCACACTCTCGTTATGAAATGTGTCTTTTTACTGATCTCATTTCCCTCGGCAGCTCAGCTTCTTGCAGTGACTGCAGCACTCATCATGAGTTCAGTCCGGTCTTCCATGCAGGTCATTTTCAGAATTTGGAGAGTATGTATTAAATAGCAGGCCACTTAACTCACTGACCTCTTAACCCAGCAAGTGAAAAGCTACTGGTGTCACCAAAGAATGCTTCAGACCTCAAACTCAGCCCTACTGGAGATGATGATCAAAAACTCAGCTTTGATTATCCTGTATGAATGCAGAGGAAATACCTGGTGCTAAAGTATTTCAATGCAGAAAAATCCATCAAGACCTGTGGTGAAAAGCTGAAGTGAGAAAATTCAGGGATTCTTTTGCTTTTTTAAAGCAAAAAAAAAAAGTAATAAACTGCTGCAGAAACTCATACATTATCCCCCTACATGTATCTTCAAATCAAAGCTGGATACTGTTATTGTAGCTGTTTGTTACTGTAGCAAAACACAGAATCACAGAATCACTGAGGTTGGAAGGGACCTTTCAGATCATCTAATCCAACCATCAACCTAACTCTGACAAGAAAAAAAAAAACAAACCAAAACAATCCCAAACAAAAAAAAATCACCAACATATTCCCTCAAATACAATAATTTGTGATGTGTGTCTTACAGGAGTTGCCATGAAATGATTCTTCCTATCCAGAAAGGTTGGATTCTGCCTGATTCAGAATAAAAATATGCATGTGTAGAGCGTGCATAAATAAAGATACACGTTCACAGAGGCTGTGATGTGAAGAACATTTCTGTCCCCTGGGCCTAGCGTGGATCAGAACCATTTCCACAAGAGACCTTGCAATGTGTTCCTCCTGGTTTCTCCACCACCACCACTGCTCATGTCTTCTTGCATGTGTGCACCTACAGGGCTGAAGAGTAAAACACCCCTCATACATCATCAGCCTTTCACAAAATACTTTAAATAAATGTATTCTGAAGGTCAGCTGTCACATCCCTCAAGTTCCATAGGCAGCTGAGCTCATGACATCCTGTCCAGCATCCAGCTTTTGGTGCTGCTGAGTAAGCAGAGTTCTTGTTCCAGATATCTACAAGACTTACTGAGATTTAGATGTCCCATAGATACTTGCTTTAGAGTCTTAGGTTATAGTTCTTTCAATTTAACAGAAAAAGAGGAAAAAAGAAAAAAAAGAAAATTAAATGAAAGTTTCTCCTAACTAGATCGTTCTGTGACATCAAACATTTTTTAATTGTGCTTTCCTGTGCAAATCACGACATCTTTGCATTAGCTAATACTTAGAGCAAATTTCTTCAAAAAGCCTTTTTAATGTACATCAGTATTTACTACCATAATGCATTTCTGAAGCTTCCTGAAGTCTTTTCATGGTGAAATATCCTGCTCTTGTACATCTTGCAGTAATGTTATTAAGTGATTTGCACCTCTTAAGTCAACACATGGCGTAATATGTCATCGCATTACATCTGACCTTCTCTGTTCCCTCAAAACCACACTTCAACATAAAGATATGTGCATTTTACAGTAGATACCTTTTGCTTTAAAATGTGGTCACAAGAAGCCAAGGGTTGCCAGTATTACCTGTCTTATCTGCACAGAAGCTGGTGAATGCATGAATACCCAGATTGCTACACTCATTTTTTATCTCCCTGTTTTCAAGCTAAAATAATGTTATATCTTATAAACTACAACCAAATAAGGTAGCAAACTCAGATAATGCTCAGGAGGGGATGATAGCTAGGATATTCTGGCACAAATTAAGGACAGTCAGTTGGGATCTGTAATAAAATCTGGCACTTTCCCAGTTTGCCAGCCATTAAATTAAGGATGATTTAAGCTGCGATTGAGATTTTTTTGTTGTTGTTGTTTATTTTAAAGAAATAAAGAACTACTTTGAATTCTTGAGCTTAAATCATTAGAAGACAACCGTCTGTGTTAAAAGAGGTATTTTGGTACTAAGCTGGCTCGGGTACTTCACCCTGACAGACTGTTTTCACACTGTGAAGCAGATTTTTCTGGACAAAGTTTAGCACAAGGCTCAAAGGTGTCAGAACAGAGACAAAAGTGCAGTGAGGCAATGTCAGGGGATAACACTGAGGTGCTGGCGAGGAGGAAAGCCTCAGTGCATCAGGCTGGGGTTGTATGAACATCTGAAGGGATGACCAGTGCTGGCAGTGCCCTTTGTCTCCCCACAGTTCTCCCCCTCCTGACCTGGCACTTCTTTCTTGACGCTCCTCACCTGGACACTGACTCTGGTTGAGAAGCTGAAGGAGTCCCACTGGTTGCACACATGTGAAGTAAAACTGGGCTTGCAGATATCAGATGCAGAGCTGGCAGAGTTTCACAGATTGTAAACAGCATGTATACACACACATATATGTATGTGAAAGCACAATGAGCCATTTTTATACTTGTCCTTTAAAAAGCGGGACAGTTCTTGTCCTGTGCCCTGTACTCTGGGTTGGTGGAGCAGAGGGTGCCCCACCTTCTTCCCCCACCTAGACCCAGGCTGAGGGTACACCAGCCAGAGCCAGAATCCCACCCCACTTCAGTCATTTTTCTTCCCTGTCCCAGCATGCTCTGAAGACAGGCCATTGATGGGAGAAGGGACATAAGGACAATAATTCTAGCTTTGTGCCAGGCAGGAACTTCTTCACTCCAAGGGAAATGGAGTAAATACAAAATTTGTAACAGGGAGATGCAGTGCTACACCTGGTAACAATAAAAGAGGCTTCACTGTATGAAAAGATTGAGTTTTACATCTGTATCATCTGAATCAGGGTGGTTTAATGCTTTTGTGTTGGGTTCTGTGACACATGTTCCCCTCAATTTAATGCTGCCTTGGTAGTGTGATGACCTTCAGCTTTTTTCACAAATCCCCTTTCTCCAGCCTTTTGGTGAGAGAAAATTAAGAATAAAGCTCCTGTGTAGGAGGAATCATGGTATGAATAAGCTTCTTCAGAATGTAGTACTGGATTTTGCCCAATTTGCATGAATTTCTCAGTGCATTTGACATATAGGCCCAGAGCTTTTTGTGCATTTTAATTACATCTCAGTATATAGAATGGTACCTTCCATTGTTGATGTTGTCAGTGCCATAAAGTCAATGGTAGGCAACACAAGACTGAAGGAAATTTGCCTCAATTTTGTTTTTTTTTCCTAATTTATATATAACTCATTTGGTTCCTTGCTCTTGAATGAAAGGTCTTCCTTTACCAGCAGGGCTGATTAATCTTCTGGTCTGAAATACTAAAACAAAGAAACTATCTCAAATACACTAAATTATTCATTTGAGTAATAGGTTTGATTTTATTTAGTCATCTTTCCCTCTCAGATAGCTTATTTCTAAGATTTTTTACACAATCAAATAAGTTCAATAAAAAGAATAGTGAATTGCACAGTTGCTTTAATTTTGTTGTGCCATAGAATCAAAGAATCATCTGGGCTGGAAGGGACCTTCAAAGGTCATCTAGTCCGGCGCCCCTGCAGTCACAGGGACACCCCCAACTAGACCAGG
>BJBW01006820.1:0-18368 GCA_004320125.1 Scolopax mira
CATTACATACCATCTTTTAACATTAATTTATGACACTTATATTAGAGCTTTATACTGGTCAGTTAGTGCAGGCTGAAATCTCATCGTATTTTTGCCTCAAAGATGATCCTTGTGAAAGTGATTGAAATTAACATTCTAAATTACTCAAATAGTAATTATGTATTACTTTTGATTTCATTTACTATTTTACCATTTAAAATATGGGTTTTTTTAAATTTCATATTATTCAAATTTTAAGAAGGTAAATATAAATATTCCCTACATTTCTTACCAGCTTATGTTTTGGCACTGAACAAATTACTTGATCTGATCAAAATTTGTAAAAGAAATCTTTATATTTTCTAATAAATATTTCAGAATTTTTCTTCCATAGTAATGAATAGATGAGTTTTAAATTTTTATCCCATTAAGGCAGGGGGCTGTTTTAAAATAAAAAGATTTTCCCTGGACAAGAATTTCTGCTTTCCAAATTTCTGTTAAATTAGTGACTGTACCATAGGTAATACTGAACAGTCTCTGAATGAAGAAATTCTTTAACTTCCTGAGGTCTGCACATTGAAAAATCTTTATATTGTTTCTGTAATGCATTTATCAATCTGTAAACACGTTCAGGAGCTGTGCCTAGGGCAGGCAAGTGAAAGCGTTTTATTTGGTATTATTCACTTAGTGTGCAGAAACGGTGAAAGGTGGTGAAGGGATGGGAGTTGCCCGTAACCTTCCTCTTGAGTCAATGATCTCTCCCATGGAAAAATGCCCATCCAGTTGTCACTCCTCCCGGTTCATCTGTTTCTTTGGAAGTAGGGTTGGAAAGTGAATACAAAATCCAGTTATAGTCAACAATAAATTAATGTGGTCTTTGGGATGTACAAAAAGCACAGTGAGTGAATGGAAGGAAAGCATTCCATGCAATGTGAACGAATGAGCTGTGGGACGACAAGCTGGAGGACAAGTTATCTCATCAAGGCTGCAGGAGTTAGGAGGGTCCTATTTCTCTTTGTGTTCCCATAATAGGCTCTGGATTTGAACCAGGGAAGAGGAAGGGAGAAGGAGGGGAGGGAGAACCAACAGACTTAATTTGTAAGGTTGATTGGAAGTACTCCAGAGGTCTATTTTTTTAAGGGCATCTGTTTTCTGTCACAGGATCCCGATACTCATTTTTTAGTAGACCGTATCTCCTGGAGCTTATGCTCCTGAATGACTGTAATGAAGGGCTGGGCTGGTGTTCGCTTGCGCCAGAGCCAGGGAGGGAAGCGGACACACGGCGACACCAGCTCGCTTCCTCTTGGGCCGTCACGGGCCCTCGCCACTGCCGAGCTGGGCTGGTTCGGAAGCACGGCGTAGCCCCGGTGCCAACTGGGTTTTGCTGGGCGCCGGCCTCCGATGCAGACCCCCCGGCCACCTCTGCGCAAGATCGCCATTCCTTCATTTTACAGGGGCGTGTTTTCCTCACTGTGGCGCCAGGAGGGGCAGGCCCCGCGGCGGGCCCAGTCGCTAAGGCGGGGAAGCTTCAGCTCTCAGCCGATACTCTTACAGCCCCACCGGCCCCGTCAGGCCCAGCCCAGCCCCTCGCACGACGCCGGCGCTGAGGGAAACCGCTACCGCCGCTGTGGTCCGAGGCCTGCGGCCGCCTTCTCCCCCGATGCCCAGTGTACACCGTCTGCTCCTCGGGCGGGCAGCCCTTCTGCCCCCCCACGCTATTCCATAGCCTTGCAGAGACTGTTTCATCCCCCCTCCCCGAGCCGCCGCTGGGCCGGCCCGCCCCGCCTCTTTCCCCCCGCCCAGGCACGCAATGGTTCGTCCCTGAGAGGGCGGGAAGGCGGCACAGAGCGGCCTTCGCTTCCGGGTTTTGGTGCGGGCGGGCCCTTGTGTGGTTGCTCCTCCCCCGCCACCGCTGCGGCCCGTCCCGGCGTGGGCGGGCGCTATGCGCAGGCTCGGCCCTTGGCTCAAGATGGCGGCGGCGGATAAACAGAAGCACGAGCACGGGCGGGTGAAGATTGGGCACTACATCCTGGGCGACACGCTGGGGGTCGGCACCTTCGGCAAAGTCAAGGGTGAGCTGGGGAGCGGGGCGGCACGGCCCTGCTCAGCTCGGGCGGACGGAGGAGCGGGGTCCCTCCTGCCGGTCGCCTCAGGGCGGCTGGGGCTGGGCGGCTGCCGAGGCCTGGCTGGAGGGGGGGCGTGTGGGGTCCGCAGGGTCGGCCCCGCTCCGCCTCCGTGGGGAACCAGACGGCGGTGTGGGGGCCGAGGGGTCGTGTGGTGGGCGCTGAGGACCTGCGGGGACGGGGGCTGTGCGGGGCAAGCTGCCGGGCGTGGGCCCGGCGGCGGGGAGAAACGGCTTCCTCTTGTGTATTTACGGAAATAGTTGCTGGAGGTTAACGATGCTGCGTTTACGTCAGTCAGCGCTGTGTGTGTAAGGGAAGGGGGCAGTCCTGGCGCTTGAGCTGCCTGTACATTGCGTTGTGCTGCACAAATATTAGCTCTCCATGGCCTTATAAGGCAGGCGAGGTTTCTCCCTCTGCAAAGAGGAGAAATAAGCATAAAAAGGCGACCCGGGGATTATTGGATTACCTGACAACACAATTGACACGCACGCACGGAAAGTCTATGCTAAGTGTAGTTGACCAGTGGTTATCAAAGTTGTTCGGTTTGTTTTTTTTGTTTGTTTGTTTGTTTTTCCAGCTCAGACTTTAAAAACTTTTCCCCGTAGGGGTGCAGGTGACATGCTGCAAATGTGGAGCCTAGGAGATATAAAAGAGAAATTAAGGGCTCTTGTGATGCAGCCCAGCACAGGCGGCAAAGAGCAGTGCGTTAGCTTAGGCTCTTCCTGCTGCCTTGGTCTTGAGAACTGCTCGAATGCTGGGAGTATGCAAATTGGAAACATTTGATTTGAAACATTGAAAACGTTTCACAAGTGAGTTACATTGTGCTCGGGTTGTATTCTTATTAAGGCGGGGGTTTTATGCCTAACCCTAATGGGTTGTTCATAACTTGTAAAAAAGACAGCTTATCCTGCTGTATCTAATGTGCTGACTTCTAACACGATACCTTTTTTTCAGTGTTGATGGTCCTACTGTGTCTTGTCTTCCATCTGTTGGCATGTTGTGAAGGCATTACTGATGTATAGAAAATAGGAGTATACTTGTGTCTAGAAATATCTAGGAAAGCAGCAAAAAATGTTTTAACAGATCCCTTTGAGTCTCCTTTTTTCAAGTCAGGCTTATGAAGTGACCCCTCCCCAGCCACTTGAGAGCAACGGCTGTCAGCTGGAATACCATTCCTTTCCTTGGAAGCTTAGCACCTCTTTAAATAGTGAGGAAACGAGGTGAAGCAGAAGACAGGCATCAGATTCTCTTTCCCCATGGAGGGACTACATGGTTGAGGGGAGAAGAGGAATCAAAGATGTTTTTTGTTGTTTGTTTTTCCCCAGGGCACTGCACAAAGCTAAGGTTGCCATATGCATAAATGTTCTAGTATGCTCTTAAATTTCAGAGAGTGCTGTTGCACTACTGCTGCTGTTCTTACCTCTGTTGGCAAATTGTGTCTGAAATCAACCATCTTTCAAGGTTTCAATTTGTGGAGATATTGTTATAATTGATGTTGTTATTGAACATCATACGTATTGAACATCACATAATATTTCATGAAGTACAGCTAGCTTGAAACACTTGATTGGAAAAAATACTTGCCAGTTTATAATTAATATACGTTGAAGATGAATATACGTAAAGAATATAATTAATTTATGTTGTTTAGGTTGCTTTGTGACAATTGATTATGTGAAGAGTATACGCATGCATCTGTGAACGTATTTTGTGTTAAGGATGGTGGAGAAATTACCTTGTGGTGAAATGCAGCATCATTCTGCAAGATCAATACTTTCCTTAGGAGGTTTGGGAATTTATTTAAGATCTGAAAGCCAGTGTTAGATACAAACTGTTTTAAGGTTTGGGTTGGGTTGGTTTTTTTTTGTCTGTAGGTGATGTGTGGTGCTAGTTTTGTCTTGATTTAGCTGTACTTTAAATAAAGGACATATTTTATCTTCAATGCACTGGTTTTCCTTCTGAGCACACTTTCCTAATGCCAGGTCTCTGATTATTTTCTTGTAATGCTTATAATTTTCCTTCTCTGGCGACCCTGATATGGTTTCATCAATTGACAATAAAGAGGAAAACTGCATTAAATGTGTTCAGCTTTTTAAATTCAGCTAGGGTTTTCCTTTAGCTCATGTGATATATGGGTTCTTGACAGTGCATCTTTAATAACAGTGGTGTCAGCCTGAAAACATTGAACTAGGAAACCATTGCTTTACTCCATGATTGCTAAACGTGTCCTGCTAAGGTTATCTATCAGATTAGTTCACCCTGCTACTGATGTAAAGTTTTCTCAGTTTAACTGTTAGTCTGGCTGTTAACTATCCTGGGTTAACTACTTACTGACTGACTCAATTCACTTGGCTGTGCCTCAGATGGAGAGTCACAGAGGAAACAGATGCTTCTAGCCAGTATCTAGGCAAAGCTAAAATGCCATGGAAGCCAAATGCTGTGAGGTAGAAGAGACTACTGAACCTAAATCATCGTCTTATTTAAACCTTACCAGCAGCTATGCCTATTTTTGTCAATTTTTTAAATGTGAAAAAAATCAAAAAACACAAAGTAAACCAAAACACTGCCAATGTTTCCTGTTGAAACCAAGTTCAAAGTTTTATTTCCTGATATATTTTTGAAATAAAGTTACTTTTACTTAAAAGGAAGATTAGCCAGGCTTCCAGTGATTTGTACTGAGAAAATGAGGGATAAGTTTGTAGATATACAAGAATAGTTCCAGTCTATAGAACTGGGTTTAAAACTCATCTATATAGACTGCAATATTGATGTAAATAGGTCTTCTTGATTAAGACAATGATGAGAGACCTGGAAATGGGCAGTGAAGAACAGTTTGCCAGCTAATGTTGTGCAGCAATGTGCTGTTGTGCAGCATGAACTCATGGGTTGTGGGGGGTTTTTTGTTAGTGAAAACGTTTATTTAGCTCATACTTTTGAGGAACACTTTTATCTAAGCCTCAGGTTCACTTTTTGGCCTGTTGCAAAAATATTTCATTAAATACAACAAATGCTTTTTCAGCTCTTTTTCTACAAACTTCATGACTGGTGTCTGTGTTCCGTAAGAATATTATGTTTATTCTGGATTGCCTGTAACCAGTTTTCCAATTGAAGATCTGCTGAGCTTGAGTTCAGAAGCTTTTGATCTTGCACTTCAACAGTTGAAAGAAGTCACTTCTGCTTTGGGACTCTGTGTCACTAGCTTGGAAGTCTTGGTGCTACACATAGCCATAGTGAAGCTTGAAGGCAACTGGTATTATTGGAGAATAAAGAAATATTGGGAAATATTAAATCTGTAAAGTGAACTTTTTTTAGCAGTGGTCCTTTTGAAGGACTGGTATCTGAGGATTATCTTGACTAACATAAATAAGTTTTGATAACTTATAATTTGAGAGCTTTCCTTTTATAAGTAAACCTTCTATAAAGAGGTAATACAAAGTTGCTTTTGGAAAGGTGACTACTTACTTTTCTATATGGTTATTATCTTATGAAGTCTTGCTTTCAGTTCTGTCTTGATGCCAAATTCAAAAGTAATCATCAGTCTGTTACTGTTAGTGTCTTCTCTTTTACTGATAACAGATAACTTGAACCATATACAAGAAAACAGTTTTATTTGATGAAGTAGATGCTTATTGGAAACTTGTATCTTAAAAAACCTAGACTTGCTATAATCTTAAATTGAATTAAAGGGAGGCAAAAAAAATACTGAAGAAAATAGCAATTACATTTGAAATGTCTTCAGTAAACAGACTTTTTGGGATCTTTTTGTACCCTTACTAAACCACAGCATGTTTTCATTACAATAATTTATTCAAAGTTGGCAAACAGAGTTGAAGAAGCAGAAAATCTTGTTTTCTTCCAGTCAGTGAATAAAATCAAGGCTTGAGGCACAGAATCCTGAAAGCTGTGACAGCTAGAATTGGTTTCAGTCAACTGCAAATGTTACTGTTTAATTACTTTGAATGAAAAATGTTTTGAAAAACTCACTTATGTGCCATGTATATGGAACAGAGATTGTTGTAGCTACTAAATTACTTTTTAATGTTTTTTCTGAGTTCTAATGAAATTCCAGTTTTCATCTAAAGTAGACTGACAAATGAAATGAAACAAATTCACTGATACATGAGACTTTATAACAAAATGCATGTGAACTGAATTTTTATACACTAAGGTATAGAATTGCTCAAATATATATGTTGCTTATTAATTAAACACTTTAAGTGCACTTTGTAAAGCAAAGAAAGATGTAAATGCATATGTCTAACAGATTTTTTGGTTAGTTTCCAAGGACCTGTTTCTTACTAACAAAAATTCATGTTAAATTTTAACTTGCTGAAAGAAGACTTTTGCAAATCCCTCTGGCTTACAGCAGGTCACGTTATTGATACACACAGATTTCATAATTCAAAAGGAATAGTTGCTTTTCTGATGTTTTATGTTAATGATTCATTATCCCAGGGGTTTGAGTATAAGTGATAAAATTTATTGGTTTCTTTTAAAATTTCAATCACATTAGAACTGAAGAAAACAAAGGGGATGTGATTGCTTTAATTGTTGATCTGGTTGAAAGCAAATAATTATCATAGTTGAGATGAGGTTACAGTTCTAGGCAATTTCCTAGGAATGTTTTGTGATTTGTCTAAGAACTTGTGATAGATATGGGCTTTGCCCTGTGTTCCTCAGCAGTGCCAGTGTGTCTCTCCAGTGTTTTGGTTATTGTGGCCATTTTCAGGTAATGGCTCCTCTTCACTTTGCAGTGGGTACAAAAGGCGTCTCCCCACTGTATTGTGGCAGTTCAGGGTCTTGGGTAATCCACTACTTAGTTACTTCCCTACAGGAGTTTAGAGAAACTGCTTTTTTTTTTAACATGGTGGCTATCTTTTTGCTGTAAGAATAATATCTCAGGTGCTTATTGTTATCTCTTTTTCTGCTAGGAATGCCTCCTTGCTTAGATTGGTTTTTAATTCAATATAGAGGCAAAAGGCAGCAGGAAAAAATTGTATTAGCAATGAGATTTACTTATTTGATAGGTGTTTTCTAACTATATCCAAGTTACGCGTTGAACGCAGAAAAATTTTTGTGGATTGCTGCTGTTTGTTGCAGCTTCCTATGGGCATATTTAAGTAAAACTTGAAGCCTGGGGCTTAGTTAAATTCTCAAGTGATTTGAGGCACCCAGATGAGTGAGTAATGTGTTGAGCACAGGTCTGTTAGCAATGTCCACTCAAGTGGACGAGGATGAACTGTGTAAGTTACCTTCAAAAGGTAGAAATCAGTGTGGCGAATGAAAGTGATGTAGTTGTGATCAGTGCTTACAGAAACCAGTGCAGATGGCCAAGCTGTCTAGTGAGAGAGATTCTTACCTTCTGTGGTTTATCTGTGATCTGGGTTTAAGAAAAACATTCTTAGCAACTTTGTTGTGGCTACTTCCAATAGCACCTGCAAAATTAAGGACTTTAAGGGGGGATAACTGTCTAGGGAGTATTTTACACTTTTGAGTTCTCTTGATAAAAGAAAAATGAAACTGTCCTATAAGTAGGAAAGAAACTGAGGAATATATGAGGTTGTATTTCTCATAGTTACTACTGGATTTTTTTTTCTGGGCATTTCCTGTAGCTTTTGCAGCTTTTTTTTTTTAATACAATATAGCTCTAGTGTTTACTGTACAGACAATGGAGCTTATTTAGGGTAAGGATTATTTTTTTAATTATTATTTTTTGAGTAAACTGATCAAATACTCTTAATGGTAAACTCAGAGTAATTACTGATATACAACCTTCTTGAGGGAAGGATAGCAGTGGTTTCTTTAGTAAGAACAATCCTTGCAGATAAAGTAGAATTGCAACAGGAGAACATGTTTGAGTGGGTTACCAAGTGAGCCAAAAGTTTGGAGAGTCTCACACAGGGAGAGAAAATGGTCTCCCAAATTAGCAAGGCTGACAGTATTTCAGATAGGCTTTGTTAGTTTGTCATAGTGCGAAAACTTAGTCATGGTGCAAGACTTCTGGGGGTTAGGTTTGAGGTTTTTCCTACATAGCTCACTTATCTTCTAATGACAGAATTGTGGGAGGGCAGAAGAAATGATGTGCCACCTGTTTTTCAGTCTCCCCAAAGATAATGGGATTATATGGAATCTTATGATGTATTTCTTGGCTACAGTCAAAATGGGCGAATTAATGTCTTTGAAAACACTGACTAAATACTTCCTTGTTCCTTGCAGTTGGCAAACATGAATTAACTGGACATAAAGTTGCAGTGAAGATCCTGAATCGACAGAAGATTCGCAGCCTTGATGTTGTAGGAAAGATCCGCAGGGAGATTCAGAACCTCAAACTCTTCAGGCATCCTCATATAATTAAGCTGTAAGTTTTGCTTGCTATAATCAAACATATTTAAGTATTCTCTTTTTGCTCTTACTGATCTGATACATGTTCAAGGGGCAATACTGTTAGCAGTATCTTGTCAGGAAAGTAATCAGCTTCCAAGCATGCAACAGTTTTCAGTGTCCCCTGTAATGCATTTTCACAAAACTTATCTCTGCAGACCAGAGAGCTACTATTAGATATGTGCTTACAAATTCTTTGTACATAACAGATAATGGCATGATAGATACTTCTAGTAGCATCCATCTCTGTTTATCTGCTGTTCCAGTTTTCTTTTTCTGGTTATACTTGATGGGTTTTTTTCTGCTTAGAAATGAGTTACTAAGAACGAGATTGTAAAGGGCATTTATGTAGTAAGTTTATGGTGTTTTCTTACTCAAAAGTCTTTAGGGATTTGCTGATCAGTGGTTTTCCAATGGAGATGGCACTCTGCAAGATTTTTCTGAATTAAGGATGTGCCGTTTGTTAAATAAAATAAATAAAAGGATTCTTAAATGTGTCTGCTTGTCTGAACATGGTATTTTCAGTGTGACTGTTTACACCTGTTAGCTGATCAATAGTTCACAAGTGGAGTACAAAATACAATTAAATACATCCCAGAGTATCCTCCTCATGTCTGGTCTGAGGAAATAAACTATAAATGTTTGGGGTTTTTTAACTTTCATTTCCTGTAAAATTAACCTGCATCTCTGCAGCGTGGGTGACTTTCACGGTCTTAATCATAGTGGTGGTGTTAGTTTTTTTTCATTGGCAGTCTTGTCCTAATATCCAGCTGCCATTCACAGATGCCATCCTTATACTCTTCCTTTAATTTGGCAACAGTTGTTACCTCAAGCTGAATTGGATGGTGTAAGGTCAACTCACTAACTTCTTCAGTGAGTTAGTTTTCAGGAGACTATTGAACTGAGTTGGATGCAAAATTGCTAGTGCTGCCAGTCAGAGCTCACAAATGAGTCCAAAGGATGTAAGTGTAGCCAAAACAAAATAGGAACTGTCAATGTACCAAGTGAGAAACCGGGGGTGGAACAGAAATGTGTACTTGTCACAGTGCTAAACTGTTAAGTCTGCTTAACAAGTTTCTGCTAACAGTTTCTTTCTCAGGGAATTCTGGGGAGAGTTTTGGTTGGGTGGTTTTTTTTTTTTCTCCTGTATGTGGAGAGAAGGGACAAGATTTAAGAGATGATAGAAAAAAGGATGTATCCCCAGCTTTTTATTTGGTAAGCCTACATTTCTAAAGTAGAAGGGTTATTAGCCAATGTGTGAGATACAATTTATACTGTTGTGCAGGTAGACTTGCTAGCACCTCAGGATTGTGCTGCTCATACTGTTAGGAAACAGACTGTGGAATTGCTAGGTAGCAGCTTAAGTTATTTGAGATAAAACTATACAGATTTCTTCAGTTTAATATTACAAATTAGACAATGTCTAATTTCAAACATTGCCGTGCTTTATGAAAAATGTCATACATGACTTTAGCAGCATATACAGTGTTAAGCCTGTTGCAGTAAGATTTTTCTTTCTATCCCATCCTTTAAATAAATACCTTTTGGAGCTTCTCCTCTTCTAGTTTTTTGATCATTAGCAATATAGTGCACCTTGTTTCCCACATGAAATTGCCTATTTTTGCATTCTGGTCATCTATGCTGTATGGTTTGATAACCTTATTTATATTATAGGCATGTCACTGTTCCATAACCAGAAGAATGTGCTGACTATAGAGAAGCATGGCTGTAACTTTTGGATTAAAAGGATTAAAATACTATTTCTGTAGTAATGTCAGAATGTTGTTGTTAAAGTACATGAAGTACTTTCTACCCAGGTATTAGAAAAAAAAAATGGCAAAGGTGAATCATCTTGGTCTACAAGATGTTATATAGCTTTGAAGATCAGTAGCTGCCTCAGAAGGGTATTGAGGTTGTTGAAATGTATCTACAGTATAGATACCCAGTATCTACAGAATAGATACCCACACATTCACCTGGAAAGTCTGAACTCATTGCTCTCTGTATAGTTCAATGATAGTAACTTTCCTCAGGAAGCTGTAGAACATGTTTTCCCCTTTGACTTTGAATTAGTATTTGAAGAACATAGCAGTTCTGAGGTGTATATGTGAAGTCAGTTAATTATTACAATTTGTATATTCACAAGTTTAAGTGTAGTACCTTGAAACACTTACTTTCACCCAATTGCCACCTCTTGTCTTCTCAATATAACATCAGAATTTTGGCTGCAGTGTTACTAGCTTTCATTTTATTTCTTCCATTTAAAGTCAATCTCTTTTGGGTGCTGTAAGGGGAAACAATTTTAGGTAAGGATATAGAAGAAAATCAAAATCTCTTCAATGCCATAAACTAGTTATTTTGAAACTTCAAAGGTTTGTAATACGTGGGGTTTTTTTGAAGTCAATTTAAATAGAATGATAAAAATACAATAGCCAGAGTGCCAGTATTCTTAAATACTAATTAGGAATTTATGTCTCTTTGTAAAAAGATGATATTATTATTAACAACATTTTTTTCTAGTCTTGAAGTGTACTTTATGGTGAGTCAGGTTTTCTGCATGTTATGTTTGCTAACATCTCAACAATACAGAATTTTCAAAGTCCTTTGGAATTCCTTTCTCACTGCATCAAGCTCTTTGTAAGGAAACACTGTAAGTAGTTTCATAGAAATAATTTGAACTAAGTTTAGTCCTCTGAGAGTACAAAGGCTGATATTGCTGGTGGGGAAAACAAATTTTCTCCTAGTATTAGCAATGATGGCATCACATAGTGAAAGCAGAGGAAATGGCTTCTGAAAAATACTGTCATTCCAGAAGCTGTAAACTGGCTGGTAAACATTTAAAGTATGCTTTTATCTGATTTTTGCATGACATCAGTTTTAACTAAATGTAATTAGCATCTTTTACTGAGTGTGTAGACTAACAGATACCTTCCCTTATCAGGTACCAGGTCATCAGTACACCAACTGACATTTTCATGGTGATGGAATATGTTTCAGGAGGAGAACTGTTTGATTATATCTGTAAAAATGGAAGGGTAAGAAGTAGTCCAACTCTACAAATCAATGGCTTGCATTCTGTTATTGCTTTTGCAACGTTCCCGTGTCACCTGACACTGAGGGGACAGACAGGTTCTTTTTGGGGATCCTTGGCAGAATGAGGTAATTAAAGCTTTATTTTCTTAACAGGATATTATGATTAGTGTAGCACAGAATTTATGATTAGAGTGATACAGGATTTCTACAAGCAGAATCAATGTAGTACAACTTAGAAGTAGTGTAATACAGAACTTACTAATCAATTTATGATTTCTAGTCACCTAGACACTCAGCATATCAGGTCAAATGTTAATACATGGTTTGCTGTGTCAATGTAACATTCACAATATAGAGTCAAAAATTGTATGAAAGAATATGAATTGCTGTCTTGATCCTGGGAGGAAGCAGAGGACAGTGGAGATGTCCCTGACCATGGTGGGTCACAGGTCTTAATGTCCAGCAGTGGTTCTGGTCCAGGTTCCCACTTAGAACCTGTAACTGCATGATTTCATAGACAGTGCTCTGGGTTCTCTTAAGCTTTCCTGCTCTGTGAGGGGTCATCAACACCATCAGGCTGCCTGGGTGTCTGGGACCTTCAAGGCTGGTAAGGAAAGAGATGATCAGCCTGGCACCCAGGAACCTGGAGGGGAAGAATAAATCTGTTTAGTTTGTCTACTTGTTTCACAGGACCTTCAGGGCTGATAATAATTGAAAGAGCACAAATATGTGGCTCTTTCAGTCACAGGATGGTTGCTTTCTTCATAAAATGGTGTTAGCTGTGCTAACCACACTATTAGGGCTGGGAACAGTGGGTACTGGTTATATATAATAAAGGTTTATTCTTACGTATTCAGCATTAATTTTGCTGTTTGTAATTAAAATATATTATGACTACATCTTATTCTGAAAGTAAAAATGGTTATATGTTAACAGGTTTCCGATCTTCATGTATGACTTTTGTCATAGTATTTTTCCTCTCCATTGATAAGTTAATTTACAATTAGTGGGCGCAAACTTGATGATATGTACTCAGCTGGAGTAGCTGAAAACTACTTCTTCAGTATAAGCTGTTATTGGAAAGCTACTGTTATTGGAAAGTTACTGTTGTGCCCTTATTACCCTCTTCTACTAATAGAACAGTTTCTGTCAAAGTTCTGAAGTTGCTTTTGACAAACCATCTAGATAGTCAGCATACTTTTAGCTGTTAGAACAAACTTTGGCATGGATTAGTGCATGTTAGTAGGAAATCCCAACTCAGTCTGTTGTTTAGGGCTATCTGCTTGTAGCCTAAATAGCATCTAGAATTTATCACTTCTATGCCATGTGTCAGCAGCTTTTGTCCGCTTAGGTCCTATGCTGTGCTTGAATGTCAATGATGTTACAATTATGTAAAATTAATGCTTGGGAGCTAATGTTTCTGCTTACTGAGTTTGTAATATCTAATCCATTGTCTAACCAATTTCAAAAGAGTGCTTGAGAAATTTAGAAATTTCAGTGACTTTCTTAGTCGGTGGGTATGTCTTGTTTTATTCATTATAGAGTTTACATAATTTTATTTGTACCAGAACTATGAAGCTTTCTGCTACAAGTTCTGATAATCCTTTGTATTTACAGTTCTCATAATCTATAAATGATAATTTCAGGTCATAGGAAAATCAGCTTTAATTCATATACATGAAAACCAAGTTGTCTTCCTCTGCCTCATAATTGTTTAAAACCTTTGTCTCTCTTAGCTTGATGAGAAGGAAAGTAGACGTCTGTTCCAGCAAATCCTTTCTGGTGTGGACTACTGTCACAGGCATATGGTAGTACATAGAGATCTGAAGCCTGAGAATGTGCTGCTGGATGCACATATGAATGCCAAGATAGCTGACTTTGGTAAGCATTCCTATTTCATATCTGATGACATTTCTGCTATTATTTAGATCCTGTTAATTACTATGGGAAATATTTAATAAAATGTGTATTCTTGAATATCCTGGAGATGGAACATAAGAACCTTAAGAGTATGAATGTAAAGCAAAATTATGTTCTTCCACATATGTAGAACTTGTTTCCCTCTCAGTCTTTCTTTTCAAGTATTTTCTGTGAGTGGTGAAATTGTGAACTGATTTGTTTGGGTTCGCTTAAGGATATTTTATTTGAAATGCTGAACAGACTTAGATTCTGCTTCAAAATTCATTCCTATTGCCTGCTTCACCATCTACAAAATGTAGATGCTTAGCTCTCTTGGAAGTACAATGCAAGGGCAATTCATCGTGTTGAAGACCCACATTACTATAGTAAAATACACTGGTTCTCCTATTAAACTATTCTGAAATTCACTTTAAAAACTCCAAAGACGTTATTGAAGAAAAATATAATTTAAGCATAAAAAGTAAAATAAGAACAGTTAATCTTGCAAGCGCCTGTGGTGTTTTTTTTTGTGTATGTTGTCAGAAAGCTTAATTGTTTATGCTAGATGTTTGTGACCCAGCTGCTGAGAAGATTGGCAGCTAGTTCTTGGAACTATCTGAATCAGAAAATCAGGAATCACTAAATAAGCATAGAAAGGTATCCATGCTGCTGCATCATCATGATGTATCTCGTGTAGGTGTAGTGGGTAATACCTGCCCTTGTAAATAACTTTGAGGTCCCTGATTAAAGATGCTAAGTAATGCTGAGTGTTCTAAGGACATTTTAAAAGTATAGTGTTCAAGTGTGTGGGCACTGGGAATTGTGTTGATTTCTTGTATTGTTTTACTGGGTGTAGAAAATGTTTTGAGTGAAATGGCTTATGCAGTGAAGAAATGAAATACAGTAACTTACAAAAAATATCTTCCTGTAACTTAAAAATCAGCAAAGCTGTAGCATTCAGTTGATCTTGACTAGTGTATTAAACAAAAGCTTAATAAAAGCTTTTGAGTATTAGAATATGAAAGTTAGCCAAGCTGTACACTTTCATCTTCTCCTTCCCCCTGTAGAAGAGCAAAATTCCTTTTCTGAGACTGAGTTCTCTGGGTTATGGTAGTCTTGGTCATGCAGCCTCCACTGAGGAAAGTAGAACGTATTTTCCACAGCTTTTCTAGAAATGGTAGTTCTTTAGTGATAGTAGTTTGTAATGAGGGCTGGCAAATGAAGATGGTGTAGCTTAAAAGTATACTTTACTGATAAAATATCTAAAATCAAACCACTGAACTGCGGTGTTTCGGGGACCAGCTGAGCAACTTAAGTGTCTAGATTGTGGTGAAGTCATGTGTACTTGTCAGTTCCCTTACTCTGTACCCCTCTTACAGAGTTTTAGGCAATTCTGTGGTAGAATCTTTCACTTTGGCATTTTGAAGCAAATGTGTTTTTTCAGACTTTCTTGTTAATGAAAAATCCTATCTTGTTAGGCTGCTGTATCTCGCTTAAAGCAACTTTGTTCTCTTATCATGAATATATCATCTAAATTGGAATGAATTTTGTCTTGCACTATGTTCTCAAACTTTTCTAGCATGTATGCAGTCATGGATTGATGTTATTCTAATTTCCAGTAAACTAAATGGAGGATTATGTGGTATGCTTATATTAAAAAAATAGGAATTTGAAACAATGTTATTTCTTTACTAAGATAAACTTGTTCATTTTCTAATTTGAATTAATAGTGATTTGTTCTAGGTGGTATATGCAGTATGCAATTTTGTTCCCTGAATTCTTAGTAATTACTCTTACACGCTTTCAGGTCTGTCAAATATGATGTCAGATGGAGAATTTTTAAGAACAAGTTGTGGTTCCCCTAACTATGCTGCACCAGAAGTAATTTCAGGAAGGTAGTTTCTTTTATTTTGGATACATGTGTGCATGGACTTCATTTTGATGATTTCTTCTAAAGGCTGCAAAAATAGTGCACTTGACAAGCTTTATGCTGAGAAACTGTGGGCTGAACTTTTGTCTTGATAACTTTTCATGCGTGTTTAAGGCTTCTACGAACTAGCTATGAATAGTTCCTGTAAGGTAGAGGTGATGTATAATGCCCCAAATCCAGTGTGTACAAGTGCCTGAATTGGTTTAAAAATATCACAGCTCAGATCTTGGAAGTAGAGGTACAGATAAAAATACAGGCGAAGTCTACTGTGAAGTTGAGTAGCAGTGAAACACCTGTTGCAGAGTAGATATTGACATGAAGGTAAATTCCCAATGATCATCAAACCTGCTGCTTTCAGTTGCCTACCCTAATATTGCCTCTTGGTCATTGGAGGCCAAATGTATGTTTTATTCAGGCAGTAGCAAAGAATACAGTTATTCCATATAATCTTTGCAGCCTCACAGATTTGGGGATAGATGACTTAGCACAAATTCTGCTAAACATGTGGTAACAATGTGTAACATGGATTTTCTTAGTGGTAGGTGTGAGTGTCTTTGAGCTTGCCATGTCTTACACTGCAGCTGTTGATTATTGTTATACAATATAGAGAAAAACTCCATACTTGTGCCCTATTGTATATTTTAAGGGGAAGAACAGTGAGGTTTAAGGGAGGCATGGAATAGAACTGAAATGTTATAGTAGTCGCAGATTAGTTGTCCCAAGTTCATGTGACTTTAACTACTGTGATACAATGTCAGAAAGTAGTGGGGAACAAAGTGTCTTTAAATGTATTAAACACAAATCACTAATAATTAACTTTTCCCCAGATTATATGCAGGTCCAGAGGTTGATATTTGGAGCAGTGGGGTTATTCTCTATGCGTTGTTGTGTGGAACACTTCCATTTGATGATGATCACGTGCCAACCCTTTTTAAGAAGATATGTGATGGGATCTTTTATACCCCTCAGTACCTGAATCCATCTGTAATTAGTCTTTTGAAGCACATGCTGCAAGTGGATCCAATGAAGAGAGCAACAATCAGAGACATAAGGTAAAACACTAACTGATGTCTCATCACAGGATGATGGAATGATAAATCTCAGTGCACAGAATAAAGGAACCATCCATACAGCTTGTCCATGTTTTATAGATGGAGATGAAAAATTCAACTTTTGATGGTTTTGATCTCTGGTGGCTGTTGAAATATCTACTGGAGGTCATGGAAAACCAATTATGTATAGTACATATAGAAATTCTGAGAAACTCTAGGTTTAAGACTGCTGTAGCAAAGATGTTTACCTACAGAATGGTTTGTATGTTTCGCAGAGTCTGAAATATCATTTTTTAAGACCATGAATATTCCCCAGGCAAGATAGCACTTTGTAGCTTCAAAACCCTGTCATGAATTTGTGTATGGGTGATAAGTGATGAGTGACTTGAGAAGGTGACTGCTTTGACAAATGTGCAGGGGGGGTTGAATAAAAGAGAAAAATGATTAGCTAATAGAGCTCTACCTCAGCAGCTTAGGTTTTCCTGTTTCCTTTGTAAGAACCTCTAAGGAGAGAGCCTTGATATACTACATTTGTGAAAATACTACTACTTTTAGTGTTAGAAATTAGGAAGGTGGCAATGTTCATATTCTTTCAGTAGAACAAAAACACAGTGCACTTATCCACTGCTACTTTATTACAATGAGAAGTACTTCCTTTGCAGAGATCAAAGCACTGTGAGAATTAACCATTGTAAAATTTGAATTGGTAGGAACTTAGCTTATCTCAGCCACGTTAAATAGGTCTGGAAGAGAGTGGTGTGAAAAAGATGTAGAAAAATATTGGTTACAGAGCATGGATGGATTTTGAATCCTCTGCAGTTCTGTCTAATTAACCATAACACAGGTCACCTCAAAATTTAAAGGAAAAACTGAATTTAATTGAATAACTTAGTTCTTTGGGGTGGATGGGGAGAGGCCCACCACAATGAATAGTAACATTACTAGAATATTCTCATAGAATATTTTGCTAGGTTCCACCATCCAGCTAGGTCTGTGCTTTGTAGTGTTATAGGAGGAGCTTTTCTACTTCTGGTTCCTTCTGAAGAAAATTTATTTTGCTCAACACGTTCATGTGGAGGCATGTTCTCTGGTTCATGCTGAGAGTAGCATGCTCTAACTATGGGCAGTCCTGCTTCGGCAGGGGAGTTGGACTAGATGATCTCTATGGTCCCTTCCAACTCTAAAAAAAATTCAGTGAAACCAGGTCCAAAGACCTAGATGAAAGCTGGTGCACTTGGTCTATGTGGCAAAAGTTTGTATGCAGTGCATGATGGCACACATTAACATCATGGTGATAACAAACTGGACATATGTGAAAGCACCAGTTGTTGATGGGTTGGTCAGCCAACTTCAAGAATTCAAATCTCTATTCCTATGAGCCTGCTTCTCAGCTCTGGAGGAAGTCACAAATTAGTCTCTGCCTTTCACCCTTCTGACTTTCCCAAAAATCCCACCAGGAGGAGTGAGTCAGAGGTGCTTAGTTGCTGGCTAGGGTTAAACCATGACATCCACAGAACTGCTCTTAAATCTGTAGCAAGTCTTCATACTATAAGTGAGAATATTTTCAAAATGAATATTGTGCTGTACCTTTTGGCTGTTTAAAGAGGCACACAAGACAACTACATTTTTTTCTGCATGCTTGGGCAGTGTAAGTATTTGGTTCCTTCTGTATCTTTCCTTTTCCCTCTCATACCAGCCCATGGATACAGTAGTAAAGAGGTATGGACTGACACTTCCGTAGTTTCCCTCAAGTCTTTAAGTCTTGAAGAGACTGCTGGGGGTGTTCTGCATCAAAAAATTTTAGGCAGTTTTGGGATGGAATTTAATGTTCAAAAATCTGTAACTAAACATCTACCAGAAAGTTATGCAGCATCAACATTTCTTAATTTTATTATGTGGTGTTTTATGTTAATTTTGACATTAAAAAAAGGACAAGTGAGAGGACAAGGGGCAATGGGCACAAGTTGGAAC
>BJBW01006820.1:18443-84661 GCA_004320125.1 Scolopax mira
GACTAGATGATCTCTATGGTCCCTTCCAACTCCGAAAAAATTCAGTGATATTCAGTGATATTCAGTGATAAGTGGGTAGTATAAGAATTTAAGTTTCAAAACATCTCAAAACTAGCTTAGTGGCAGTAAAAATATATCGTTTATACAAAAGAAGGTGGTTGAGTTATACAAAGATATTTTTGAAGCTTGTGTAGTTTAAAAACATACAGGAAAGAGGATTTTTTTTCAGTCTTCTGCAAAATGTCTAGCAAAATCGTGTCAAGGTGGTGATTATTTTCCTTTAGGTATTTTATTGCCTATTCTGCGCAGAAGGTGACTTGGACTGACAACTGTGGGGTTTTTTTGTACAGACAAAAAATTATTTTAAAAAATAAGGTTTGATTTACATATGTATACTTAAGACTTTTTTTCATTTTTGAATCTAGGGAGCATGAATGGTTTAAGCAGGACCTTCCAAAATACTTGTTTCCTGAAGACCCATCATATAGTTCTACCATGATTGATGATGAAGCCTTAAAAGAAGTGTGTGAGAAGTTTGAATGCACTGAAGAGGAAGTGCTAAGCTGTCTATACAGCCGAAATCATCAGGACCCTTTAGCGGTTGCTTATCACCTCATTATAGATAATAGAAGAATAATGAATGAGGCCAAAGACTTCTACTTGGCTACAAGCCCACCGGATTCGTTTCTTGATGATCACCATCTGTCTCGCCCTCACCCTGAAAGAGTGCCATTTTTAGTAGCTGAAGCACCGCGTCCCCGCCATACTCTTGATGAGCTGAATCCACAGAAGTCTAAACACCAAGGTGTAAGAAGAGCCAAATGGCACTTGGGGATACGGAGTCAGAGTCGACCAAATGATATCATGGCTGAAGTTTGTCGAGCAATTAAACAACTGGATTATGAATGGAAGGTAAAAGAATAGAGGGTCTTTACAGCACACAACAATTTTTTGTTTCATCTCTGTTCTGCATAGCCTGAAAGTCTGAAATCATGTTGTAATGTGCTGGAAAATAATCTCACGTGCCTGTGCTGACTGCTTGTGCTGGCTGTGGAGGAAGTGTTTTGGGGTAGGCTATTCACACTGACAGGAAAAAAACTCTTGCCGACATATTTAACTTTTCTATTGCGACTGGGAATGTTTTTGTGGTGATGGGGTGGGAGGGTGGAGAAACCATGCAAAAAACCCAAACAAAGCCCCCAGAAAACAAACCCTAAAACTCCTAGAACTCCTAACCCTGAAATCATTTAATACCAGTGAGCTGAAATGAGAAAAGCAATATGCAGTGCTTCTCAAGTAGTTCTGCTAACTAACTCAAATCCCTTTTCTAATAGGTTGTAAATCCATACTATCTGCGTGTTCGAAGGAAGAATCCAGTGACAAGTGCATATTCCAAAATGAGTCTACAGCTGTATCAGGTGGACAGCAGAACATACTTGCTGGACTTCCGTAGCATTGATGGTATGTAAAGACTTGCATAAATTAACAGAGTTATACAGCAAATAATTCTAAAAGCAAACTTCTTTATTTGTTTATGAGTGAAGTAAGTGTTGCCTTGTATTAGTTTAAGCCAATCTAGATCTGTATTAGTGTTTCTTTATTCCTTCATGTTTCTATGATCAGATGCTTATCTGCTTCATCCTTTACAAAACAGCTTTTTTTGCTGTATCAACTGCTCCATTTTGTGTCTGCACCAGCATTAATACCACTAACAAAAAGCAACAGGGCTGTGAGAGGTAAGGTTTGGATTAACCTAAACTGCCTTTGGACTTGCCCCCAAATTTAAGCATTAATTTAGATCTGAAGTAAACTTGTGAATCACATTAAAGCTTGGTATGTAGGCATTTAAATTTGACTTGGACCGTACATTGCTGTACTGCATTTGGATGGGATGGAGTTAATTTTCTTCGCAGCAGCCTATAAGGTGCTATGTTTTGGATCTGTGACAGAAATAGTGTTGATAACACACCAGTGTGCTGGCTGTTGCTGAGTGATACTTGCATAGTATCTAATCTTTCTCTTTCCCTGCTCTGTTGTACCCATTGAGCAGGCCAGGGATGAGCAAGAAGTTGGGAGAGGACATAACTTGCAGAGCTGAGACAGATTGACAAAGGGATATTTCATTCCATTTAATGTTGTGCTTGGCAAAGGAACTGAGGGGAGGAGGGCTTGGGAAGGTAGCCTTTAGTCTGGCTTTTGTTTGCTTTGGAGAGGTGGTGAGTGGTTGCCTTTGCATAACTTTTTTTCTTTTCCTTTTTTCTTCATATTTAACTGTGTTTATTTCTACCTGTGAGTTTTCTCACTGTTACCCTTCCAGTTTTCTTCCCCGCTGTGCTGAGGTATTAGCTGTCAGGAAGAGTCAACCCACCAATGCTGGCAGCAGACACAATTTGAGACGGGAGTTGTATGCTTGCAGTAACTGAGGTCTAGAAAACCACTGATCTAACCTGTAGAAAGATGTATTTATAGTGACAGTAACACAGCACGCAAATCCCAGCTGGTGTGCTTCCTAAAAATGAATGGAGAAGCCAATAGAGACTGCCACAAAGCTTGCTCATGGGAACAGTAGGCTAAAGCAGAATTGCCTGCAGTCATTGGTGTAGATGACATGCCTAGGGGAGAACATGTGGCATGGACAGAAAAAGCTTTTACTGGAGTGTGGCTGGATTACAGTATAGTGTGGCTAAGGCTGTGTGTGTCCCATGACAGTTTAATTTGATCTGACTTGGCAGTGCAGTTCTTGCCTGGTTCCTTCTGACAATAGAAGTGCTTGCTTGGATCCAGTGGTACTTGATACAGGCAACTAATTGCTTTCCTGTACTGACCTGCTGCAGTACAGGACAAATGCCATCCCTCTGGGAGGGGAGATGGCTGTTTAGAGACAGGCAGCAGCTGCACTCACGGTTCCAAGTGTTGAGGACACACAACAGAAGGGCATTGGATTTGCCACCACTTCCAACAGCATAGCTGATTTGACTTTCCTTTTTCTCCACCACAGTTAACTGTTCCCTGTTCCTCTTATCAAACTGTAGTTTAAAGTAGCTTTGATGTGAAAAAGCAGTCTCTTCCATGTTCACTAGTTTCTCCTGGGAATAAACTTTCTGGTGCCAGGTGAGAGTCAAACTAATGTTCAGTAATTAAAATAAGAATAGAGGAACTTCAGCAGAACAGTACTTCCAAGATGAAAGTATTTCCTCCTCGGACAGAAAGTAGTTACCGACTGCAGCCCAAATGTATAATGAATTATAGTAAAACCACAAATAATAACAAAGCATAAATAACCAAATATAAAGAAAACAGAAATAGAATACAGATAAAGTAGATGCTAGCAAAAAGCATCTACAAAGTGTTTGAGCTCTTATTAGATTTAAATTTAGGATGCTTTCCTGTTTAAGTAACCTAAATTGAGCTACTAGCTGCTGACATTAATGAAAAATATGGTGAGTGCTGGTATAAACCTGATGTAAACATTTCT
Source organism: Scolopax mira (assembly GCA_004320125.1). Taxonomy (NCBI): domain Eukaryota; kingdom Metazoa; phylum Chordata; class Aves; order Charadriiformes; family Scolopacidae; genus Scolopax; species Scolopax mira. The sequence continues at coordinate 21,919 of BJBW01006820.1, forward strand.
GGAACACTGTTCACAGTACAGGAATAACTTGCATAAGGGCGCTTGTTTCTGTGTTGCTGTACATATAAGCTTTTATTTTCTATCAAATATATACAGTTTGCAAAAGCTGTCTATGTATTGGTCAGGATTTTAAAAAAAAAAATTAAAAAGTGTGAGAAGGGGAAGATGTTTGTTGTTCCGTAACTAACAGATTTGATACTAATACCTAATTTTCCTTTCTCCCCATGCCTTCCAGATGAAATTACTGAAGCAAAGTCTGGGACTGCGACTCCACAGAGGTCAGGTTCTGTGAGCAACTATAGATCCTGTCAGAAAGATTCAGATGGTGATGCACAGGGAAAATCTGCAGATACATCCCTTACCTCATCAGTGAACTCTTCGCTTGAATCTTCTACGGCTGACCTAAGTCCAAGACCAGGGAGTCATACGATAGAATTTTTTGAGATGTGTGCAAATCTTATTAAAATACTTGCACAATAATTTTGAAGATGGGCTTATTTCTTTTATAGCAATAAGCATGCCTAAATCATAGTCAATGCTTCCAATTATAATCAAGTTAAATTAACTGAAAATAGCTGAAAAAGCTAGCCACAGAATGAAATTTGCACAGGGATTGAAATGATTATGGGCAGTTAGAGTATATTATTTTGAAGCTGGAGTGAATTCTGTCTGCTGTCCAACAGTGTAATACAGGTACAGGAAATCTCATGCCCATGGGGCAATGTTCATCACATTTTACATTGAGTGCACATTAGGCTGCATGTAACTTAAATTAGGTGGACCTTCATGGTTTGTTTTGTTTTTTGTTTTGGTTTTCTTTTTTTTTTTTACTGGTAATACATCTGATGCACTACAGGTAAATGTACATTTACTACTTCAGTGACCTAAGTGTGACTAGCTGGTCACCATCTAGAGCTGTGCATCAATTGGTCAGAATAATCAACATCTTCTAACAGTAATGTGTTAAAACTGTTGTTTCTTTCCCCTTATTTGATACAGAGTAGTTTAATACATTACAATCTACTCCTTTTAACAACTGATAAATTTGATTAAATGCATGCAAATCCAAACAGTTGTAAATGTGTGTGGGTCAATGTGTAATGCACTATGGGTGAAATTCTGTGGGCTGAGTAAGAACAATTGAGATCACAACAATGGCGAGAGACTTAATGCTGAGGTGACTTGGCACCCCACAGGCTAAAACAAAACATGGTTCTCTGAAGGAGAACTCTCAGCAAGCTCTTGATCTGTGCATTTACCTTGTCCTGGTTTGGCACAGCAGCTCCCTGCTGCTGCTGCAGGCTGAGAACCCTTAGGAACATCTGCGTGTTGTTAAGAGCAGAGCCAATAAGGGCTGTTGCGTGCTGTTCCAGAACCTAAAATTGACAGTTTTTTAACATTGATGCAGCTGTTTATCACATAAGTTAGCGTATGCTACTCAGAATTCACTTTGTAGATCAAACTACACATATTAGGCTTTTCTAGTGTACAGCAAACTCTGCTATTTAAATTAATTGTGAAATTAAATTGAACAGCGTTTCAGTTGAACATTAAAAATTGATCATGATGACTTGAGTGCTAATAATCCAAAAGTTTTCAACAGTAAATTGCAATTACCAATAACACAAATCTTCCTGCATTTTTGTTTTTGCAATGTTTCAGGAAGAAAATTAAACCTTAGATGTTAAAATCACAGCTTGTACTTGTACAAAAACACTTAGTCTCTTGTAAATTGGATATCATTAACCACAGTTTCATTTTCATCTAGCACTAATAGACACAAACGGTAAACTGTGTCATGAAATCTTGAATTTTGCATTCAAGAATTAATGTTCTCTTCAAAATAAACTTCATTACCTACTCAGTTTCAAAAGCTACTCTCCCAGGGAGACACTGGAAATGAAGTCATTGCTATCAACAGTGAAACCAGGGCTCTCAAAATTAATGGGGATTCTTGCCAGTGGCTGAGACTTCAACCACGGCAAACTGCTAGCTACAGATACAGGAACAGTTTAATCCAGGTACTGGCTTCAGTCTAGAAATGCATCTGTTACGAACATGCACAGAATCTGGAGAAACATAAAGCTGCTTTAAGCCCGAAACTGCTGTACCTGCCTTCTGAACTGGGCAGTGGTGTGGTCTGTCTAGTGTCTGGGTACATGTTACAACCTCAGCTCTTTATCCTCGAGTCTCACACGTGGTCCCTGTAGCACGAGGTTGTATTACTGCATCTGAAAGTGGAAAGTTTTCCTTAAATAAAGCTTTGGGTTTAAACACCTGAGACTGAGATGTCAACATGAGGGACCAGCTGCAAATCCTACTTTTAAGTCCTGTTTTTTGTCTTATAAGAACTGGTTCTGATGTTACGGAATAAATTGGTGTGTTCATTTTTGTTACCCTTTTATTTTTGAAGTTGCTAAATATTGCACTTGTACAAATAACAAACGCACAGGTTTTTTTTAATTGTAGTAATTCCTCATCTGGAATTGGTTTGGGATCACTCTTGCATATGTTAAACTAAATATTTATAAATGGTATCTGCTCCTTGTAATGCTGACCACAAATGCAAGGTGTCAAGGTGCAACTTTAATTACTTTTTTGGCCCTCTTATGCGTCAACAGAACCATCATTTTTTTTCCTTTGTCTTGTTATTGAGGCTAAAGTAGGTTTCTGGCAGAAGTACTACTACACTTGTAGTTTTAAATAGAGTAAATTATATTGGTATGATAAATCAGTGTTGATGGCCAGAAGTTTTCTGATTGAACTGAGATTTTTATAGGGGGTAGGGGAGGGAGAGAGGGGGTACTAGTTGCACCCAGAGCAGTTGTCTGTTGCATGACTTTCCTATGCTTTGTAGATCTTGCTGTTGAATCTGCTTTGTTCATGTGTTCCTGCTGCTTGCCCAGGCCTCTTTCTAGTCTCGCAGGAGTATCTGCCAGTGGGCTGTGAAATAACTTCCCTGAAGAGGGCTGCCAGGGTCTTGAGGAGGCAGCTTATGCAAATACACAAATTGGTCAAGTCTCTTCCTCTCTGTCCCCAAGCTTACTCCCATGGGAGTATGTTGAATTACCTGGCCTTTTTATTATAACTTTTTAGATGAACCCGATTGTCCATGTAGAATATAACACACTAGGTAATTGATAAAAATTCATCTTGGTGGTGCAATATTAAAAAAAAAAAGAGAAAAGTTTGTCTTGATATGAGTGTTTAATACGAACTTGGAAATAAATTTTATTTTACCAGTTGATTACCATTGTAAGATAATGAAGTCCTGTTCCTTAAAAAAGATGTGCCTACTTTCTCTGTTAATTTCTTCTGACAAAGCTCAATGGCAAAAATGCTTGTTTGCAACTGTATTAACTTTTTAAACATTCAAAACTTAAACCTAAGTAAACATGAAATACTGAACCATCTTGTTTGTGTGCATCCTGTCTTCTAGTGTTGTGTATGTTATAAATTAATAGAGGGTTTATTTAGGGTTGTTAACACTTGGCTTTAAAGCAGTGGCAGTTCCTATTTTAGAATAAGCAGCAATGTGACAACAGCTTCCCACAGAATTCCTGGCTGGGCTGCTGGCGGTGCCCAGCTATCAGTGGCTGTTTTACCCTGTATCTTTCTGTAAAAAAGCAAATGGAATTTGGGATGGAAGGAACGCTGGAGGTCAAGGTCCTCCACTTCCCTGCCCTGCAGTGACTCACCTTCTCGTCTCCCTTTGGCTCTGCTCTTCCCCTGCACTGCCCTGGATGGGTCTTGTGTCTCACTGTCTGTCTTTTCCTTCCCTTTAGGAGAAAGCCACTTCTGTCCAGCCCTGGCTGTTTTTCCTGGCAGTGTTTCCTGTCCCCCCAAGTGGGGTGGTTGGAGTGGTGGGTGGTGCAGGAGTGCCATTCCTTCCTTCCTTCCCTTGTTCACAACTCACAGAGTTGTCCCCAAACTCATGGCATTGTGTGCCTGCTGTGCAAGCCAGTAAGAAACACATGGAGTCGAGGTGTTGGCTATTTTTCAGCAGTTCTGTGCAGAAATGGGTGCCAGGAGGTATCTCTGCAAAGCCAGCAGGCACAGCACTCAGAGAGTGCTATTTGTACACTGTAAATTAGCATAATTAACATATTCACTAAGTTAATTTTACTGGTGCTCATCGTGCCCTCGTCTCCAATGGAAGTGCAGTGTCTGACAGGGTGGGCCACCTCAGTGGGTGAGGGTCCTCAAGCGCTGGCAGCGTCCCCGCTTCTAGAGGGGTGACTTTTCAGCCTGGAATTGCCCAGGTTCAGCTAAAGGGCACACTTTTAGCTGACTCGTGCGGTACCGCCAAGCTCCTCGGGCCACGAGACCGCTGAAGTTTCTGCTTTTAGGTCTAGTTTGTTCCTTTTAATCCAACGGCCTTGCTAAGAGCCGTTCCCCTCAGAGCTTCCCTGCGCGGCCACCCACCCCACCTCAGCTCCCGCAAGTGCTACTTCCGGCTTCCGCTTCCCTGCTGCCCCGCCCTTCCGCTTCCTGCCGGCGGGGGGTTCTGGGGCGGTGCGTCCCGCAGGAGCGCGGCAGGTACCGGTGGCCGGCCCAGGGTTCCCACCGCGGGGGTGGTGGTGGCGGCGGTGGGGCCTCCCTCAGCCCCGCTGGCTGCCCGGCCGCTGTCGCCTCCCCACCGCTGGCGCTGGGCGACACCCCGCTCCGCCGCTGGCGGCAGGGCCGGAGGCGTTTGGGCCCGCAGCGCTGCGGGGCAGTGTCAAGGCCCCAGGGGCCTCTCTCGCCATGGACCCAGTGGCCTGACAGATATCCCCGGTGGAGCCCGTGGGCAGAGTCTGTGCGGGGGAGACGCCCTGAGTTCCATAGTATTGTTCTGGAATCCGGATGTGAGAGGTACATATTTTTTTCCCCTCTGTGCACTTAGAAGCTAAATTTCCTATTTTATTTTTTTTTTCTCTTCAGTTCTCTAAATGGCTTCTTTTGGATGGAAGAGAAAGATTGGCGAGAAAGTCTCAAAAGCTACTTCCCAGCAATTTGAAGCAGAAGCGGCAGATGACAAGGACCTCGGTGATGATGAAGATGCAAACTGGGTCCATGCAACTAAGCGAAGAAAGGAAATTCTCTTGGAAGACTGTGTAAAGAAAAGTAAGGAGCTGAAGGACGAAGGTGCAAATTTGGCTGAAAATAGGAGGTACTAATGTTATCTTTTTTATTGACTAATGCCTTCTCTAACCACTAAGTACCTTGTTAGTGTTCATTTGCATTCAAATTTTTTCTTTTTGAAAAAGTGATCATTCCTTTCATTCTGCCTTTGGTTCTAAATACATTTTTTTCCTTTGGTGGTGTTGGCAGCTGTGAAATGAAGTCTGTTACATCTCGGTTTTGTACATTAACGTAACAAAATAAATGATGGAAGGAGGGAGATAGAAACTGATTGGATCTAAAAATTGAAAGAGTCGATAAGATTAAGTGAGATCAGCCACATTGTAAGCATTGCTTTAGCAACTCTGGTAGCTTTCTCTTCTCCTTTAAAGGTGTCTGTTCTCTTATTAAGAGTAAGCTTATTTCCATGTGTGCAGTGCCTAGGCAAATCTTGCAGAGCAGCTAACACACTCTTGACAAGTCTAATGCTTTTAGAAAGTCAGGCTCAGGTGGCTTCTCTGAACATATTCTGGTACCCATACTGAGTCTTGAGAGTTCAGCACTTTTGGAATGATATGGCAAAGATGGTTCCTTTGTCTTATTATACTTCAAGCAGAAAGTATCCTTGAAGTTAAAAGAGGGCTAGAAGAGGGAAAGAGGGACTATAAATTACATATGAACTGTGTGATTTGGGTGATCTTCTTTGGAGGGGGGGAAAAACAATTCCAAGAATAGTCGCCTTAAAATTTTCATATAAATCTGTATACTGGCTATCTGAATGAGCATCTCAGCAAATCATATTATCAGCAAATAATCTGATGTATGCCTGGTTTATGGCAGGGAGGTACAGACTGCTGCCTATTTATTTTGAGCAGCAGGTAATTATTTGGTGCTTTTAATAGCTTAAATTGGTCATAGAGATTGAGCTTTCCTTTATCTGTCAGTTGGAAAATAATACAAAGGCTTAACCCATCTGTAAGTAGCAACAGAAGTGTTTTTTGTGAATTTAATAAGAGTTACATCTCATCAGAAGAGCTTGTAAGAGCTACTGAGAAACACTGAATGGCTTACAACAGGTATGAGAAACAAGTAACAAGAAATTAAAGTGCAGCTGTTGGGAGGCTTATCACGCTGCTTCGTGTTAACACTTATATCTGAGTGTTATCAGATATAACATCAGTGATATCAGTGATATCTGATATCAGTGATATCAGATATCAGATATCAGAGTGTATATCAGATATAAGTTAACACTTATATCTGAGGCCTGACAAAAGCTCTAGCTTGGAACTGTAGTTTCCATCAGTTACTTCAGGACACTCTGTAGAGTTAAAGCAGTAACGGTGGTACAGTGCTGTTAAGGTACATAACTTTCAGGCAGATCTTTCTTTTAACAAAAACCCCCCAAAACCAACACATTTCATGTAGATTAGAGGATAAACTCACCATGAGGGGCTTTTATTACTTTAAGAAGTGGAATAGTTCACATCCCATTAGAGGCACCTTGAGGGTACAGACTGAATGGAGTGTTTATTCTCTCTGGTGGAAATTGGTTGCTGGCATTGTGTTTCAAACTTACATGGTCTGTTTCCTGAGTATAGGTTTGTGCAACATAACCTCACATAAATAATTAAATACTTAATGTAGATTGTTTCCTAAAGTGTCAAAGAGTAACAGTTCAAACTTTTGAGTTGGATTGTGTAGTTGGATTGTGAATATGTTATTGCTTGTATCACAACAAGACAGACAAAACATGGCTAAGCCTAGCTGACCTTCCAAAGGGGCTGCTTCTCTTACCACCAGGTGAATTGTTCCTCAACTTGCTCTCTCCTTGCTGAGATGAGGTTATATGAGAGACAAGGATGAAGGTAGTAATGGCTTAGCAAGACAGGCTCACTGGAAATGATGGAATAAACAAGGAATGAGGTTACCTCCCTACAGCTCACAGGGTGCCTCTTGTTCCTGAGGACAAAGGACCATGAAAGACAGAAGGAAGTGTGGAGCAGAAGGCAGAATGAGAGCAGTAGTTTTTTAGTCCCATTTCCCGTGGAAACAAGGCTTATATGATGTGTTCCCTCCTAAGAACTTTTGAATCTACTGACCAACAAAGATATGTTCTTAGAAGTCTCTAATAATAAGCAGCTGTATAAAGACATTCATCCCCAATTTGTTGCCCAGATTTGTGGAAAGCACAATGTGAGCACACCTTATGAGAAGGCAACAAATCCACACAGAGAGAGACCTCACACGTTCTCCAGTCACCCAAAAAGCATACACCTTAGACCACACAAGTCAGTCAACTCACAGGACACAAATCTGTAGGAAATAAGGATTCATTAGTTCCAATACTTCTGGAACAAGATGTTTTTCTGAGGATGGTTTATCATTGTGGGGCTGAGAGACGCCAGAGGATTTTTTGTTTTATATCTTTCATCTAAATTAGGTTATTTTTCGTTCTTCTGTTTTTTCATCTTCATTGTCATCTAAGCAGAAGGCAATCAAAAACCACAACCAGAATGTGCTCTTGGCTGTTTATCAGCTCTACTGATCTCAGGGCACCCAGGCTGTATCTAGGGTAAAATTGCAATGCAATTTGACTGCTCGAGGTCCTGCCTCTGAGTGAACTCCTCATGATTTGGTCCTGAAGTCCACATCTTATCAGGGCTGACAGCTGGCCCAGAGGAGCTGCTCAGCAGGGATGCTACATGTGTCCCCTTTGCAGTGGGGAAGAGCTGTGACAAAAAAAGGACCTTATTTTTTGCTGACCCAGTTCCAGTGTAAGAGTAAGTATGAAAATAAAGAAGAACTACCTTTATCAAAGGACCTTGAAAATAAGAGCATTTTTTTAAGTTACCATGTTGATGCCTGGTATCAGGCTGAAAGTATTATCACCCTTTTTCAGCCCCTATGACGTTCACACATGTCCACCTACCCTGAAATTCCTACCCTGAGCACCCAGACAGAACAAGGGGACTTGCAAATGTCAGTGCCATAATAAGTATCTGTGGCCACAAGGCAGGAAATAGGGTTGGGTCATGATAACCTATAAACTCTACCTTCTGGGCTTGTGAAGCTTCTTACTGATTACCTTTTCTGTCAGGATGAAGGGCTCTGTGGCACACAGATATCTGTTGTCACATAATCATCATTCTACTCTACCTGCAGTCACATCAGAGGCAGCACAAGGACAGAGTATGTCACACAGTATTCCTTAGTTTTATCCAAGGGGCCTCTGTCTTCCCTCAAATCATAGGAGAGGTAGGACAGCATGAAAGGTGCCTGCACTACAGGTCTAAAACAGACAGTGGGTTTGTCTTGTGTGTGTTCTTGTTGCTGTCACCAACTAAGTAAGCCTGACAGGACTCTCTCCTTTGCATTTTGCATTCTTGCTTTTCTGCCAGGGCTGCCTGGTCCTGCTCCACCATGGTGCAGGACATGGTGCAGAAGAGGAGGCTGAGGGGAGACATTACTGCTCTCTGAAAGGAGGTTGTAGAGAGGTGGGGATCAGTCTCTTCTCCCAAGTGATAGGTGATAGAACAAGAAGAAATGGCCTCAAGATGCACCAGGGGAGGTTCAGATTGGATTTTAGGAAAATTTTTTAGACTGAAAAGGTTATTATTGGGATGGGCTGCCCCCGGAAGTGGTTGGGGCACCATCCCTGGAGACATTCAAAGACAGTTGGGATTGTCATAGTGCTTACAGACATGGCTCAGTGATGTGGTTTTTTTGTGGTCTGTTTTTGTTTTTTATCAAAAAACTTCTTGTTTGTTATTTGTTTGTTTTAATCAGAGTTAGGTTGTTAGTTGGACTAGATGATCTTAAGGGTCTTTTCCAACCTAGACAATTGCATGTATGATTGTATAAAAGGATAGTATCTTTTCCATTGAAGAAACTCAGAAGTAAAGCAAATACTGAGCAAGCACTAGAGGGTAACTAAGGTGGTATCTGAGCTGGTGTTACTTGTAGAGTGGAGAGAAGAAAGGGATCTTGAAAGACTACAGGCTTGGAAAGGAACAAGAGGCTAAATAAAGGGAAGAACAGAAAGTAGTAAGTTCAACTTCACTACTTTTGGAAAAGAGACTCTGAGGTAATGCGCCTGGCAAAGTCAACATCCTGATTCAGTTCATCAGTCAGTGGTGAAAGGTGAGTTTTGCTCACCTGATCCATATTACTTAGCTAGAACAGTGATTACCACCTTTACGCTTTGTTAGTCCATTATCTTATTTGGTAAGGGAAGGCAGTGGTGTTATTAGGCACTCACCATGGGCTTTGTTCTTCTCTGGCTATGCAGGAAGTCCCTCTCTGTGGACGAGTGAGGTGGGGTTCACTCGTGCTTGTAAAGCCAGTCTCAATGATTCTTGGGGGGAAGCAGTAGTGGGCTTCCTAGGATTTGCACAGCCTGTTTTCTTTGCCCTCTGGCAAACTTGGGAGTGACGTGGGTGAACTGTTTTGGAGGCAGCAGCCCTGCATGGGTTTTCAGCTTTTGTGGGAGCTGCTTGAGGAGTATTTGTACCTGCTGTACTCCATGTGCATGAGCCCATTAAGCTGAGATTGAGACAAAGAAGAAAAATGATGCTGAAGATAACTGTTTCTGATCCATGTTTTAGTCTTTTTGTGGGATGGGAAGAAAGATGAGGAGACTACCAGAAACATGTGTTGAATTAGGTTAATTATCCCAATGGGTCTAATTCTGACCTATAAAATTGATCAATTGGCAGTTACGCAGATGACTTGTGAGTCAGGGAGCTCACTGCCCGAACAGAAACAAAAGGAAGGTATGTGGAAGAAGTGGCATATTTGTGTTGTCTTTTCATGTGTGGGAAGGAGCAATTAAACAAACATAAAAACTTACATGGGGTCTTTTGGGAAAGGGATTATTGTCTGTTGGTGGAATGAATGAAGAATATTCCAGAGCAGAAATTGGTTTTGCTTATATGAAACTTAAAATGCTGTTGTTTTATCCATCTCAAGACACCAGTATGGGCATGCCCATATACTCTGGAATTAAAACATTCAAACAAACCTCCCCAAAAAAACCCACCATCTCTCCCCCTGACCAAACCCCCCAACCATAATCCAGGCTAGATTCTTGTGTTGATAGTCTGATACTGTTTTAAATTCAGCACACTCCAAAGTTTGCAATTACAGTGTGTTTTGACTGGTAGGTTGGTAGTTTTTGGCTGTGGACCAACCACATAAGAACGGATTTAGGCAAGATTAAAACAATGAAGTATAATGTCTGCAAACATACAGCATGTAGGGACCTAACAGTGAGGAGAAGAAGGAGGTCTGTCAAACAAGTGTCTTCAGCGTAATTGAGTTGCGTATTTATGGAGATGGCTCTGCAATCTGATTCCTTGTGCTACTTTAAAACTAAAAGTATTTTTGTAGCTGGCCCAGTAGGTGGAGGCAGAGTTTCTCTCAACGGACCCCGAATATGTGCAAAAAATGCTAATCTAAATACTTCATTTTCTTTTGCAAGTAGAAACTGCTGGACTTAGATTCTTGTTGATTTGCTTTTTTTTTTTCCAATTTTGATAAGTAAAAGTTAATACTACTCTCCCTTCTGATGATATTTATTTACTATTCCATATTACACTAAAAAAATCTCCACCTCTGAAGGGGCTACTGGTTTGGTAAGATCATGGTTTTGATTGGAGCACTCTTAAGTTTTGGCTGTTGAAATAAATAGTTGTTAGGTGTCATTTGATGTGTAAATTTGACTGATTAATAAAGTTCTACTCTTTCATTCCTCTAGCTTTTGCAGCAGCAAGTTAAATAAGGAAATGTCAAAGTGCCATGAGCAGACTGGATAATAGGTCAATTTTCATGAAACTCTTCTAGAGGAATTAATTTTTGATAACTACTTAATTTAATTTTCTAAACTCCACAAAAAAAAAATCTTCCATTAAGTGCTATTTATACCACATTTTAGTAGTTGAGATTTTTTTCCCCTGTGCTAATATTCCAGCAGCACTTCAACATATGTAGTTTATGATTCCTTAACTATATAAGCTGTAATTGAGTTTGTCTTTCTCGCTAGACACTGTTAGATGTCAGTGTCAGATGGTGAGAGGCACATTCCTTTAAATAGAAAGTCTGTTTAGTGTAGTGGTAAGTTAAGTGTTTTCAAAAAAATAATATATTTAACAGATGAGCAGAAGGGTAATCCTTTTTCTAAATAAAGTTGGAAAGCCTTTCTGTTTTCTTCTTATAACATTTGTATGTGTTCAATTTACTCATGTCTTAGAGGGTAAGAGGATGATAAACTCATGATTGCTAATGAGTTAGGAAAGTGCTAAAGTAATAACATTGCTTTCAGATTATCTTGGTAATTAATTTTGATGCAACTAACATGGCAAATGACAAAAATCATTGTGTCAGAATTGCCAGAAGATCCAAGAGCTATCTTTGGCAGAAATGTTTCAGCAGCTTCACAGGCTGATAGAGTAGCCTGGGAGAAGTAGGGTATGTTAGAGTGAAGAGGGGTTCAGGGGAGCTGGTTGCATTTTTTTCAGGTTATCTCCTCCAAGCTCAAGAGTGGCTCATCCTGGTGAGGAGGAAATTTGGAAAAGTCAGGGACGTCCTGACAAATCCAAGCATAAAAGACAAAAATAGAAGAGGTGGGAGCAGGGTCATGTGACCCAGGAAGACCATAGAGACCCTGGCCGATTATGAAGGGAGGAGGTTAGGAAAGATATAACCCACCTGTAGTTGAATCTCCTGAGGAAAGGACAGTGAGAGGGGCTTCTACAGCAAAAGGAAGACTTGGAAAAGTATGGGTCCTGTGCCGAATGGAGTAGAGAATCTAGTGACAAAGGATGGAGAACAGGCTGATGACCTTGATGTTGTATTTGTCTTGGTCTTTATTGATAAGGCTTGTCTTCAGGAACCTTAGGCCCATGAGACCAGAGGGAAAGTCTGAAGCAAGGAAGACTCCCTTGGTGGAGAGGAGAATTAAACTGTGTATCGACAAACCTGATATACACAAGTTCGTGGGATCTGATGGGGTGCATCAGTGAGTACTAGGGTCATGACAACTGGGGGTGTTCCCTGAAGGCTGCTAGAAAGTAAACTTATCTTCATGAAGGGTAAGAAGGAGAATTTAGCGACTCACAGGCCTGTCAACCTCAAATCTGCCCCCAGGAAGGTGATGAAGCAAATAGTCCTGGAAACCACACAGAAACACAGGAAGTACAGGAAGGTTACTGGGAGTAGGTCACATCGATCAGCAAAGGGGAAATTGGCCAGCCTGGCAGATGACAGATTAACCAGAGCATGGCGTAGACTTGCCATCCTTGTTGATACTGAATTTCACTGAATTTTTTAGAGTTGGAAGGGACCGTAGAGATCATCTAGTCCAACTCCTCTGCTGAAGCAGTGGAGGCTAGCAATGGGCAGGACTGCATCCAGGTGGGTCTTGAAAACCTCCAAAGAAGGGGACTCCACGACCTCCCTGGGCAGCCTGTTCCAGGGCTCTGTCACCCTCACTGTGAAGCAGTTTATTCTCATATCTGAGTGGAACCTCCTATGTTCCAACTGATGCCCGTTACCCCTTGTCCTCTCACTGGCAACCACTGAAGAGAGTCTGGCTCCCTCTTCCTTCAACCCACCCTTTAGATACTTACAAGTATTGATAAGGTCTCCCCTCAGCCTTCTCTTCTCCAGACTAAAGAGTCCGAGCTCTCTCAGCCTGTCTTCATAAGGGAGATGCTCCAATCCTTGTATCATCTTTGTTGTCCTTTGCTGGACTCTTTCCAGTAGTTTCCTGTCCCTCTTGAACTGGGGAGCCCAGAACTGGATGCAGTATTCCAGTTGTGGCCTCCCAGTGCCGAATAGAGGGGGAGAATGACTTCCCTCAACCTACTAGCCACGCTCTCCCTATGCAGCCCAGGATTCCGTTGGTCCTCCTGGCCACAAGGGCACACTGCTTGCTCATTGTCAATTTGTCATACTCAGAATCCAACTGGACAATAACCTGAGCAACCTTTGAGCTTTGAGCATGGTATTTGGACTAGGTGGTCTCCAGAGGTCCGTTGTAATCTTGGCCATTCTTTAATTATATCCCATTAAAAATACAGGTGCACCTGTGGTGGGCAGTCTTCGCTCCAACTTCTTCCTGCCTCTTGTCTATTAACTGACGTCATTTGAAGCAGAGATGTATTTTAGAAGTTAGAAATGTAAAAGGATTGACTCTGAGAGTTTAAAAATTTATCTTTCACATCTGGCTCCTAGAATAAGAGCTATTTGGCTACTAATTTATTGCATCAGGAATGTTGACTCTTCCATAAGAGTGATGTGAAAGCCTTACAAAGTTGGTTTTTGCAATTAAGTGTAGGGAAAATCTGGAAAATGCTTATGATGAAACGAGGAGAATTTAGCAAGTAGTCACTCCTACTGTTCCTTGTAGGCTGAAAATAACTGGTATCAGTCCTGGGCATAATTTGCATACCACGAAAAATTAGCCATTCCATATAGCGTTTACCTAATTTCAGAGTGAATGACCAATACCCGTGTTCTCCAAATAAAATGAAAATTTTTTATCTCAGTAATTATTAGCTCTGATTAGGTTGAGTGTTTTCGAAGGTCAAAATGGAAAAATACAGAGAAAATAGGTAGGTTTATCACAAGTGAAACTGTATAGTACAAATAGGGGCTTGATTAAAATGCTCATGACTTCTCATCAAAATACCTGATCATTTATTAATGTTTTTCAATGTTTAGCATTGCTGCCTATTGTGTGTATACATAATAGACTTACTGGCTGTGAGCTTCCTTGAGAATGCCTTGCACGTCAGATGCTCACTGGGACTAAGGGTGTGTAACCTGTAACTCCTGAGTGCAGGAAACACATGAGCTGAAATAGAAAACACACTCTGAACAAGTACGGACTTACCTCCATTTTTGGAGAAAATCACATGTTGCAGCTTCTCTCTTACTAGTTAGAACATACGGTTTGTTTTGCAGGCCTCAACCTTCCTACAGAATAATTAAAAAAAAAAGTACAGAGAGTGTTTCAGTATGTTTCAGTATGTTAAATGTTTCAGGGCATTTAACACCATCTTGTAAACTGCCATGTGAAGTAACATGGTAATTTTCTGTTTAAGTTAGCTTTTATTGCTAGTTTTATTGTTTTTCCTCACTTACTGTTAGAGTTGTTGTTTCCTGGAGATGTCTTCTCTCTTGAAGAGGACGTTTCTTGTAGAATGTTTGATTTAAGAAGTTCTTTTTGTATAAATTGACATTTATCTTTTATTAACTGTTTTCCTTTTGTTCTGGCAAACATTATTTTCCAGCAACTGGTTATTATTTGGCAAAGCAGGAGTTCAGTTTTGAAACTGTTAGTAATTTAGTGCAGATTTTTCTGAGTGCAAGAATTGTAGATTATTTAAAACTGTACACAGAGTTTGAATAGTATCAAACTTTATATAATATTCTTCTGTTAGAATTATTGTTACTTGAGGATATTGAATTGTTACATTGGTAGTATCCATCTGCATTTGAATGTGTGCATATTTATGTAGTTATGTATTTGTAAATAGAAACAGAAGGAATATTCATGGAACAACTGTAGACTGTGGAACCATTTACATATACACATACATATTTATATTTTCCTTAAGTAGAAAATGTAATTTAATTGAAGCCTGTATATCATCCTCTATAACATTAGGCCAAGATCACAGAACCATAGAATAATTTGGGATGGAACAGACATTTAAAGGTCACCTAGTCCAAGTTCCCTGCAATGAGCAGGGACATCTACAACTAGATCATGTTTCTCAGAGCCCTGTCCAACCTGACTCTGAATGTTTCCAGGGTTGGGGCATCTACCACCTCTCTGGGCAAATGTGTTTCACCACCCTCATTGTAAAAACAGTCTTCCTTATATCTATTCTGAATCTACCTTCTTTTACTTTAAAATCATTACCCTTTGTCCTGTTGCTACAGGCCCTGCTAAAAAGTCTGTCCCCAACTTTCTTATAAATTCCTTTTAAGTACTGAAAGGCCACAGTAAGGTCTCCCAGGAGCCTTCTCTTCTCCAGCCTGGCAACCCCAGCTATCTCAGCTGTCTTACTTGGATCATTTTTGTGACCCACTGCTGGACCCATTCCAACAGGTCCATGTCCCTCCTGTGCTGAGGACTTCAGAGCTGGATTCAGTACTCCAGGTGGGGTCTTACCAGATTTGAGGGGTAGAGTCACCTCCCTCAACCTGTTGGCCATGGTTGTTTTGATGCAGCTCCCAGGATGCGGTTGGCTTTCTGGACTGCCAGCACACACTTCCAGCTCATGTCCACCTTTTCATACATGTTTTCATCCACCAGCAGCCCCAAATTCTTCTCAATAGGGCAGCTCTCAATCCCTTCATCCCCCAGCCTGTACTGATACTGGAGCTTGCCACAACCCAAGCGGATGAAATTGCACCTGGTCTTGCTGAACTTCATGAGGTTCACACAGGTCCACTTCTCTCAAGCTTGTCTGGGTCCCTCTGGATGGCATACTGTGCCTTGATTGTGTCAACAGCCCTACTCAGCTTGGTGTTGTCTGCAAACTTGCTGAGAGTGAATTCAATCTCACTATGTCATGATGAAGATATTAAACAGTACTGGTCCAAATGTACCCCCGAGGGACACCGTTTGTCACCAATCTCCATCCAGGTATTGAACCATTGACCAGCACTCTGTGCAAGCATCCAACTAATTCCTCGTCCACCAAACAGTCCACCCATCAAATCCATATTTCTCCAATTTAGAGAGAAGGATGTTTTGTGGGACTTTGTCAAAGGCTTTACAGGAGAACATAAGCTGTTCCCTTGTCCACTGATGTTGTCACTCCATCAGGGAAGTTCGGTAGGTTGATCAGGCAGGATTTGCCCTTGGTGAAGGCACGCTGGCTGTCGAGATGTGAATCTGTGTTTGTTCAAGGTCTCTTCGCAATGTAAGGGGAAGGAGTTATTAGCACAAATCAGCTCATTTAAGAAGTTAAACTGCAGTTTGCAAGCTCCTGTTGCTCACTGATAACTCTCTAGATATGTTATGCAGATACTGGGACCATTTTGTAGAGCTCTTGGTTTGCTTGAACAGGGTGGCTGAAGACAATCTGTGAGGGTGCTGGCTGGCCACAGCCCTGGCAAGGGGCTGTGAGATGTAGAGGAACACTGCCCGGTGCTGTGACTCTGCCACCAGCTCAGGAGGCTACTGGGTGACGAGAATCATGGCGTAGATGCTTGAGGCAGATGCTTGAGTATCTGAAATGAGGTGAGAGGATGAGGCCAAACTGCTGATACCCGCTTGGAGAAGAGCGGTGGCTTGTGTGTTATCTGTCTTTGGGTTTAAGTTTAGGGGGTCGATTCCTTCTAAGAATGAAGTGCAATTTGCAGAACTTCTGAAGCGAGAAGCTATTGTATTCACTGGATGTGTGCTATGTAGAGGGTTATTTTTAATGAATGCTTTGAAAATGTGTCCATTTACTTATAAATACCCTCATATTTAAATATGTAGGGTATGTTACTGGAATTGAAGGTGCATGAAAGAAAATAGGTATTTAGGTAAAGATTTGATCAGTATATATAAATTTGTATTTATATATTAATATCTCTATATAAAAGAGTCATGCCTGACATTTACTTTCTTCTATCCTTTTAATGCACGTGAAGTTACTGGAAAATGATATATACTTGCCTCTGATTTTTATATTTCATTTAAAAAAAAATTGGATTTTCTTCTTAGTAGTCAGTAGGGCAGGAATTAGTAGTTTCTGAATCTTTACATTGCTCACTGCTTCTGTTTAATTCCTAGCACTTCTCCTAGGCAGCTTTTGTTTATGACCAATAGAATATTTGCATCTAATCCCAGAAAAATTATGTAGTACTACTTAGTAGTACTGTACTATAAGGAACTGTATAACATAATGGGCTGTAAATAAATAATATTTATATATATTATATAAATAAATATATATAATTTATATCATTTATATAATATAAATAAATAATATTTATAAAATTGTTATTTTATTACTTTTATTTTTGTTACTTAAGACAATGTTTTACATTTAATTTTTATCACTCATCATAGCTGTGCTTTTACAATTAATTAAAAATGTGAAAGCACAAGTACTGGCATATTTCTAGCCTTGTAAATTATACACAAGTGTACAGCAGAGTGGACCTGGTGCATTTTCATTTCCTCTAAGTGTTGTGTTGAGATTAAGTGCTCCACTGGGAGTTTCTCTTGCAATTGGCTTGTTTGTTTTGAGAGCTGATCCCTGAAACTGTCTTCATTCCTCTTCTCTCTGCCTGTTACCAACTGTCTGGGATGGGGACCAGCTTTTAATGTAATAGACGTGGTGGCAGCTAAACCAGCACTATTGCCATCCTGCAGAAACCAGTTTCTGCTGTCAGGTCTGTACTGGTAGATGGCAGCTAGTGATAAATGGAAATACTTTAATGCAAAAGTTAAACTATCCACAAGTTAAAGAACGTTTTTCTGACTCGAGCTAAGAGATTTTTCCCATAACTTGTTAGACCTTCTAATAATGCAGGTTTTATTTGTAGAGAATCCTATTATTTCATATATAGTGTAATACAATTTAGCAAAATCTAGTAGTTTACACTAATAATCTAAGCAGTTTTTATGGAGAAATACTCCCTGGGGACTTTCCACATCCTTTGCCTGACAGACACTGTCAAGAGTTGCTCTACCGAAGTACTGCTGTCACAGATTCCAGGATTCCCTGTATTAATGACAACTGTTGTGACTTAGATATTGTAAAATATATATTGTATGTAATTTTTTTGAAATTACAGTCTTGCGGTTTTATTTATTGCCCAGATTTACTGTAAAATACACCAAGCTGCTTTTACCTGAATAATAAAACCTTTGTATTTAGAAATTATTTTTTCATAGTACTGTTTCTCTTCGTGGATGAAGCTGCAGGGAAAAAAATAAAGTGGTTCCCTAATTTAGTATCTTTGTCCAGTTGCTCCTAAACAAAGCCTAGTTATTGTTGCTTATGAAGATAATATTCTCTTCCACACCCTTTGTTTTAACAGTGTTTATGGTTCATGGAATTTAATTTTGAAACAGTAATTCAGTATTCCTTGCATGATGTTCACTGAACATGATGTGCACTTGTCCATATCTTCTAAAATTAAAATGTATTGAAGTTAAGGAATAATTATAATTGCTCATCAGCATTTGTTTCAGGAGTTTCCTAAAGAAGTAGGGTATGGCAGTGTGTTATGTTACAAAGATCTTGGTTTATAGATGTATATCAATTTGTTTTCTCATTCCCTAAAATTTGTCCACGTTTTATGACATATCAAGAAAGTACACTTAAACGCGAAAGGATGCTTGACAGTGTAGGCTCAGAATAAAAACTCTTTAGGAACAACTTCTTGATCAGTCAGGTCTTTTGAAAGGTTAGTTTAAATAGTGAGTGAGGAAAATGAAGAGCAGTACATTCTCCTTTTTCTTCGTGGAAATATTTGATGTTATAGGACTGCTAATTGTTTGAGTTGACTTCACAACATAATGTATACTACAATAAGAAATAGTACTTGTAGGGTCTTGTAGACTACCATGTGGTCATCAAATTAATAAAAAATTAATTTTTTGTGGATCTTAGCTTTCTCTACTGTTTTTTGTTATGTTCATTTCGTTATGTGGGAGTTAACTATTTAGTCATATTGTAGAAAATTGCTAAATGATGTCAGGGCTGAGTTAATTGAAATGCATGCTACCTAGCTTTGGCTGTCAAGTCAAAGGCTGCAGTTCCATCACTGTTTAACCCGATTTCAGTTGGGGTCAACGTGACCCAACTCTCCTGATGTCTCATTTCCACCCCTTTGCAGTGGTCCTATTTGTTTGCTTTACCCTGGAGGGAGGCAGCTTGGAGTTCCAGTTCTTCACAGGACTAGAGAAGAAGCCAGCTGAAAAACAGCCTCTTTCTGGTTGCTGGTTCTGATCTGGTTCACAAATGCTTTTGCCAAAATAGGCAGGAAAGTGGGCATTTGATAAGTGGCCAAACAGCAAGGGAAGTGGAGACAAGTTCTTTTATTTATGTGGTATTGTCATTCCAGCTGTTGCCTGTGTATTATTGTTACTGCATTGCACTGATAATTTGAAATGGATGTCTGTGAACATGTTTCCATACGCAGGCCAGACACTTCAGTTTTAACACTTTGAAAATGCTCATCTCCTTGAGAATGAGTCTAATTCTTCTCTCCCTTTATCACTGAACAGATTACTCTTACTCAGCTTTTAAGGGACTGTGCTGTGTTACATGCAGGGCAGTTGCTTTCTCTAGTTTTAGCAGTACATAACTGAAATGCACTTTTTTTAATAGAAGTTAGGTGCTGAGAGAGTCATTACACAGAAAATTGTTAATGTATTGTCAAATACTTCTGGTAAACTGTGTGACACGCATGAAACAGGGGGTACTTTGTACATTTTTCTTACTGCGATCATTTGTGCAACGAGTGCAGTGCATTCATCCCAATCTCAACAGAAGAATCACAGTATTTATAATAGCATGCTCAATTTTGTAATACAGTTTAATTGCCGTGAAGTCAAAGGTTTTAGACAAAGAACCATACTTTTCTACCTCTGGATGGTGCCTGTTCCACTAATACCACATAGCAGCAGAGATCATGTGTCCCTCCCATCTTCTGTGCTTTCTGAAAAACAACCATAGAAATTTTATTTCTGCGAAGAACTGAAATTTGCTATTTTGAAGCCAGTTTAAACTGATAATTTTTACAGGCTGCCTTTCTTAATGTTTTTTGGATGTTTTCTTGCCGGTGTCCTAGAGTTTCACTGGCTCTAGCAACCAAATGGCAAATCTTAAAAAACATTGTTTTGCATTTGACCTGTCAGCTGGTAATAGAAATCTGCTATAATACACTGTGGCTTAAGCTTTTTGTCTTCTGCAAAAATTAAGAAATAACAGTTAGGACAAGGTGCAGTTCATAGCTGTAGATTTTTATTTTTTTTTAAATAGGTTCTTTGGATGAGAGATGTTTGTGATGAATAATGGCTTGTATTCAGCTGGCTCCACAGTCCTATTTTATTGTTAAAAATGGAAGACACCTGTTAAATAGCATGTCTTATTGAAAGGACTTCTGCAGCCTAGACTTCTCTGTAGGAAGTTGTATTTGTCTGGAAGCTTTAATACAAGCTTTTCTCTTCCTGGCAATTGGCTCTTGTGAGGATGATAAATTCACCCTCAGTGGATTTGGATGTTGACATAGATGTTTTTAATTGTCTTTAATCTAGTCTGTCAGTTAAACCCTTCTGTTTGTCAGAAGGTTAACCCTCCTTGGTATTACTCATGCACAACTTATTTTCCTGGACGTATTATGTCAAGTATTGCATACTCTAAAATAGAATTGGACTTTAGTGAAGTATTTCAGCTTTCAGTCTTCAAAGAACATTTCTGATCTGAATTTGATTAATATCTGTTAAGACTTAAATAAGGACTTAATAAAGAAAAAGTTTGTATAAAGCATTCTGATGAGTAGGATCACATGTTAAGATTGAAATAAAAAATTTCCAATATAGAAAATAAGTTTTGTTGTAGTCAGCCCTTGCTAGGTAGGAAGATATTTGCTAGATGCCTTTTTTAAATAATGCATTCAATTTCATGACAATTACAATGTTTGTCTTGTGTCCTAAAGTAAGGACTGAACTTCTGCAGTATCCATATATACGCCCGAGATGTTAAAGTTTTGCTATTATTGTGAAACCATTATTATAGAGCACGATCATTGTGGCCTCAATAAAGCTGTCATCTCGGTGTTCTGTAACCAAAGGTAGAATTACTGGGGAGCAGCTTGGTGTTTTAAAACAGAGTAATGTTTACACAGGTCATAACCTGGATTATATTGTTGACTTGATTTAAGAAGCAAAGCTTTTATACTGGTGCAAAGTTGGGGCAATAAAGTAGATCTGAGGTGAGGAGACCGCAGAGTGACTTTTGAAAATTCACTTGGAATGACTCTACAACTTTATATTAAGACATTTGTATTTGCCTTTCAAAAATGTGGCAGAATTCCAATACTTCTGTATTGTGGGTGGAATTTCATGAATGAGGTTTCAGAAATTATTTTAGTAGCTGATTTCTTTTGTGGGATTCAAAGTGAGAAAGGAATTCTAAGCATTACTAAAAAAAATTAGAAGTGTTTGTTGTTGACATATGGAATGAAAGAAATTAATGCTAAAATTAGAATAATAAATATTAAAATGTCCTAAATTAATTTACAGAATAATTTGGTGTCATAAAACCTAAGGAAGGTTTATGTAAATTACTAGTATAAACAAGTATTATATGGACCATTGCATAAACATGGGAGAAATCTTTAACCTGGCTTTTCTTGATGGGCAATTTAAAGTTTTTGAATATATTTTAACTGATCGTGAGGGTGCCAGTTACTTAGTTTTTGTTATCACGTTCTGATATTAAATTGAGATTGTGAGAGAGAGAAGTTTTAAATACTGAGTAAAGCTGAAAAAAACCTGCCAAGATGAGTATGTTTCATTGACACTCTTAGATTTGTGGATGGTAGCTTTTGTTAAGTCCTGGAAGAGGATTTGGAGAGAGTTAATAAGGCTTTTGCAAGTCAGACTTAATTATGTTTATCTAACCAGTAGGATCAACCTGATATTTAAAGAAAGAAGACAGTAAGGCATATACGTAAAAAGGGCTTATTTTTGCAATTAAATGAAATGTGGATCCTGTCTCCAGATGTAACACTGAAGCTATCAAACTTTGATTGCTTTCTTTTTTTCTTTTTTCTTTTAATTTTGTCCAGAACAAGGGATCTTCCGGTTAACAGATGCATTACAGCTGTCTGCACTATTGCAACAAACTAGTGTTTCTTGTCCTATTTCCTTCTCTGAAATTGTATTGTAAATCTATGGGCATGTTAATGGAAAGGGAGTCCTTCCAGAACTCAAAGTATTCTTTGGAGATGTTCCCTGCTAGATAAAGTGTAGGATTAGAGTCATAAAAGAAGAGGAAGAATTGATTTCAGAAGTTAGGATTCAGAAGCATAGGATGCTGTGGACTAAATAGCTTAAGTATTGCTATGCATCAATTAATGTAAATAAAAAAATCAGAAATATTAGTCATCTGCTGAATCTTCAGAGTTTTATTTTGCATCTCATGCTGTGCTATGGGAGAAATTGGAGGAGACAGTTCAAACAGTTCTTGCTGTCACCCTCTTTCGATAGCCATTATTATGTGTATGACAGCAACATCACCCTGCCAACACAGATCATCAGTCTGAGTCTGTTGGGATTTTGCAGGGTTGGTTATCAGTGGGAACACAGCAGTGTTGTCAGTGGCTGACTAGCTCAAGCAGAAGTTTGCCTCCTCAGTCCCTTTACAGAACATTTTTGCCTAGTATCACTGAGGCTCACCACTCCTTGTCTCTGCAGAACTGGGAGTGAGAGTTCCCACTCTTGCCACTTTTATGTGTATGATTTGCATGTTAGTCATCTTGGGATTTACAAGGGCCTGATACATTCCCTTAGTCCTAGGGCTATCATGGACTAGATGGTGGCATCCAGTCTCTATACACTCTGTGTATGTGTGTGTATTATGCCCTTGTAGGTCGATGGTAGTGTTTATTACACATCTGTATTTCCTTTGTTTCAGAAAACTTGGTGGCTTTTGCTGACTAGTATTTGCATGGTACTTTATAGTCATTTTACATCAATACTTTGTAATAGTTTCAGCTATGTGGGGCTGTATATAGGGTAACTGCCTACATATTGTTACTTTAAGGAAAAATTAATTAAAATTGCCCTGTAAGTCTCAAAATGCTATAAAGAATTACATGTTTCCTCTTTCTCTGGTTGGCTTTTTTGTATAACTTCTGTCATTATTACACTGTGGTGTTGCCATCAGTAACTATCGTAAGGAGACCAGAAGTAGTATAGGAAAAGAAAATGAAGGAGAACTACATTATTCAGAACAGATTACAAAAGAATGTCAACTAGATGGAATGGAACTGCTCAGAATAGAATGTGAGCAGACGATTGCTTTTTGTGTATTTTCTCTCCAAAAAAGTTTTGCCCTGTCAGTACCCTATCTTTGAGTATCATATTTTGTCAATAAGCCATTTTGAGATAGATAGAAAAATACTGGTATCTAAATCCCAGAAACTTTTTGGTGCTTTTTTGGACCAAAAGCACTTGACAGCTTTTGACTTCTTGCCCTAGTTTCTATGACTGATTTCTGGGAACCAGTAGCATCATAACATGAAGTAAGAGAGAAGAAGCTGTCAGCCATCTGTGGACAAGTAATTAAAAAGTTAAAAGGATTAAATGCCCACTCATCTAGGAAGAAAACAGATGCTACTAGCTCTAGTATTATAGCTGAACAAATAATTCTCAAGACCGGAATCTGACCTCAAAATTGGTTCAAATACAGCATAACAGTTTTTCTTCTACATTTTTACTTCCTGCTGTGCAGAGAGGAACTATTGTTGAGACTGTTTTGAGGAGATGAAACTTTGTATTTAAAACCTAATTTCAACAATAAAAATACATCACTGTGAATACTTAAAGTATTACAACTAGTGCAATATCTGATACTTGATTTATATTAACTTGCAGCTTTTGTTTACGATACTAAAATAGTGAATTAATTTTTCTGAACTATACAATTACTTCTATTTTGAAACATTTAAGGTTATGATGGTCTGTTCTTATTACTTGCATTACTTCCTATGTGTATTAACACTGCCTTTTAAAATAGAAAATGATTGTTCTATGTTTTTAAGACAAACAGGTATGTTATATGATTTGCAACTACAAATACCTGGAGAAACACAGGTAGAAGGCTTATCTATCTGTAAAGAAGTTCTCAAATATTGTGCACTGTCTGGTGAATTCAGGTCTTTCATGGTGTGTTTTTAGATGCCTCTCTATGTTCTAGTTTGTAATTACTTGACAGTTTCATGGTAACAGAGTACAGGTAAAAGTAGCTTATATCATTTGACTTTTCCTTAAGGTCAAACATTTATCTGTGCTTTAGTTTTTAACTTCTACATGGTAAAAATATAGATATTTCTCCCTGTAGTCTGTCTGTTAGTATTTCTATAGTTAATCAGGTATGCAGTTGGAGTAGTCTTGCGGTTTTCATGGCAAAACTAAACCATCAAAAGCACCACTTAATTGACGGAAGAATAATAAATTTTTCCAATTTTGTTCCTCTACTCTGATTAATATCCTGGTGTCTAAGTGAACAGCTCATAGAGAAAACTGCTATTAACCATTCTCACTTAAAAATTACACTACAAAGTTCTCAATACGACCACAAATGATTAAAATTAGCCTGAGCTTTTCAAATAAAAAATAAAAGCTCAGAGTTATTTTGACTCTTGAGCATTTTTGTAGGATCATTTGCAAAGTTAAGGAAATCTCTGTTATTATTTCTCCAGTATTGGATTTCAGAGCCTTTCTTTGTCAAAGGTAGTTTCAAAACTGTATTTGCCCAAGAGATGCAATGATAAAAAGTGTCCATATTTATATATGTAGCTAAAATAAAAATTGGGGAAACGGTGAGTGGGACTTAGATAAAAACTTGGATCTTGTAGTGTAGTGTCATGATAGGTGGTACTTCCTTTTGGCAACTGGTGTGGTTGGTGTGATTAAATGGTATTTCCCATCTGTTCCTCTGTGGAAGTTTTCTAGTGAGATAATTTCAATTCTTTGAAATATTTGTGTAGCTATTTATTTCTGTGGCATATTCAAATGTCTTACTTGTAACAGCACTTTGTATTTGCTGGAAATAGGAAAAGATTCAGCCGTATAAATCAGTCTTACTTTCACTATACGCACAACTAGTGTCCAAGTGTCAACAACCTGATGTTGAGGGGTCTGATACATGCAGGAATAATAACACGGATGAATACTTATACTTTGAAGTGGTCTGCTATAGCTATATGCATGCTGTTTTACCCCATGGTCAACTCAATGTCATTTACCTACAAGGGTGGTTGCAGCAAATTTGTTTGTGTTTCTCTTCCCTTTACTATGTATATGGTCAGGTGCCACTGAAGAACTGACATGCACCTCGTTACCCGTGGTGATTAGTATGGCTATCCCTAAATTAGACTGTTAAATGAAAATATTTTATTGGAAGTTTTAGTACAGAGTAAAGAAGTTGGTTTTCATTTTCTTCCTGCATAATCAGAAGTAACATATAAGACTTTACTTACCCCTATAATAGCTATGCTTTTAAGCTTCAGTAATGATTCATCGGTAGTGTCAGAATTGTCTGCAATAAAAAAAAAATAAAATTTTAGAGTTCCCAAGACTTTAGACATTTACTATTGCACATTTACTATTTTACTTCAGGTGTGTAAAGACCTGCCAGTCTTGTGAAAGTTACCAGTGAGGTTAAACATGCTAATGGCACTAACTATGGAGAAAATTTTTCTGTGTGCACTTAAGCAAATAATTTCCTTTTGCCTGGTCCTACACAATGATCATTTCTAGATGCTTCTGTGAAGTGCCATAAACCTCTCTCCCCACCCCCAGCAGCTGAAGTATAAAAACATAGCTGGGATAGAGGCCACTGAACTTAACACAAAAATGACTTGTTACATTCCTTCTCCTTTATTCTTTTTAGTTTCCTCTTTCACCAGTTCTTTGAATCCTTTCTCCCACAGTCCCATCCAGCATCATCTCCCAACTTAAAATCAGAAGTCTATTCCTGTTATCAACTTCTGCTTTGCTTTTCATTTCTATTTCATTTTTATGTATTCTGTATAATTACTTATTAGTGTTCTTTTTCTCTAGCTTCCACCAGACTCTGAATTTGACCCTACACTAGATTAAAATTGTTCTAACTGGTGTTTGTGGTGGACCACAGACCATTCACATTTATCATCTTTGATATGAAATGAGTATTTGACAATTAGCCGTATCCTTTTTGAAACATTGATTTTATTTTCCCTTCCGTAGCTTGCTCTCTGTTTTAACCCATCCTCCTGCAACATCTGATTGTAGGAGAGTCCCTTCAAGTCTCTAGGAATTCCCAGGAGTTATATTGCCTTATCCATTCTCCTGACATCCGTTCTCTCTGTCCTGCAGGCCTGTCTCATTTTGTCCTAGTCGGATGCCATTTCATCTTCTCAGTGTATCTTCCTTCAGCTATTTTCAGTGTCACTCTGAGCCCACTCTGTCCCAGCCTGTTTCTGAAGCATCAACTGTGGCAAGCCCGTTGGCATAAAGTTACAGGACTCTAGATCCTGCATGATCTGCAGTAGTGGTTTTTAGCATTATATATATGTGTGTGTGTGTGTGTATATGTGTGTCTCTCTATTTCGCAGAGACCAAAACTGGTCTCTGTATAACTTGAACAGGATTTGGTGATTTTTTGTGCTTGTTTGGTGTTTTTTGTTTGTTTCATTTGTTTTGTGTTTGGTTTTTTTTTTTTTTCAAACCAGAAGTCTCCAGTTGAATGTTTTTTTGTGGAAATATAAATTTGTTTTAATGATTTTGTTAAAGGGTTCAAGAGATCCTGTTTTCCCAGAAGTGGTGTTGAAAAAGTGGAGTGTAAGCATGAGATGTTTGTTTCAAAAGTTTAGCAAGCTGTAGTAAAATGTGCCAAGTCCGTATAGTTCCCAGATGGTCAGTAGCACGTCTGAAGAGTGCAGTTTCAGTACTTTAGGGGAGCTATGGGATTTCATATGCTGTTAAATAAAAATTGGCAAGATCCATCAAGTAGTCTACAGTGAAGCCATCCCAGCTGTATCCAGTTCTTAATAATTCATTCCTTTTTATGGCATTGCAATAACTAAGATACATTTATAATTAAGTTCTGGTTATAATTGTATGAATTTGTTTTTGTAGTGAGGTGTACTATTTTACTGAAATCACTTTGGGTAGGTAAAATTAAGTATATTTTATCTCTATGGGAGTTGGACTAGATGATCTCCAGAGGTCCCTTCCAACCCCATATCATTCTGTCTCACATAAATAGTAATTTTGTACTTCAAAGATGATAGTCTTTTCTTGAAATGCTTTAGATTACTGCAGGTTAGATACTTAGTTACAATATACAGATTAGGCTTTTGCTTTTGCTGGAAATACTTACTTGATATTCTATAAAATTGAGATATGCCTATTGTTAATATTCTATGACTACTGCTACATTAGATAAGTTTTTATACTAATCCCAGACATCTAAAAATTAATGGGTCTGTTTGTTGTAAGAACATATTTTACTTAAGTTTTATTTTCATTTAGCCAAGAGCTAATCATATTTCCTCTTGAATCACATATCACTGAGTTTGTTGATGCCTTAATATCATATAATCCTAAGGAACCGTAGGAGATTTCCTAGTCCAGCTCCTGCTGAAAGCAAGGTCAACTAGAGCAAGTTGCGCAGGATGTTGTCCAGTTGAGATTTGTATGTCTTCAATGATGGAATTATGTTTTAAAAGAATTTCCTGTGTGTCAGTTTGTGCTTATTGCTTCTTGTCCTGTCACTGGGCACGACTGAGAAGAGTTTGGTTCTTTACTCCCGGCTCCCTTCCAAATTGGGTATTTTTGCACTTTGTTAAGGTTGCCCTTGAGCCTTTTCTTCTCCATACTGCATAGTCCCATCACTCTCAACCTCTCCTTAGATAACAGATGCTCCAAGCTGTTAATTATATTTGTGGCACATTGGTGGACACACAACACGCCTAGCACGGCATTTCTGTGAATGGACAACCTTTATTCCTTTATTCATCTTTATTCTGTTGGCAGACTGTTGATGAATTGGCAGCAAACTCCAGCAATATGGGGGAATACGTGCTTGTACTTGGAGCATCCATCAGAGGTAGCCTGTTCTTGCTGTGAGTTTTTGTCCCAGTCAGATTGACACTTTGATCATTAATGTTCCCTCCACAGAAGTAAAAACGAAGATCTCTGAAATGCAGCTTTTATCTTGTATCTTTCTATTTGTAGAATGCCAGTGCTGTTCCTCCATTTCTGGTACTGTATTTGCTCTGTTTACCAAAATTGTCTTTTTCTAACCTTTTTTGCTGCACTCACCATATCGTGCCTTGCTGCATAGCCAGGACACTGTGCAACTGGGCTGAGGACATCCCTTACTCATATAGATTTTATCGTGCTAGATCTCGAACAAAACTCTGATCTTTTACTGAAGAGGTAGCTCTTGCTAGCTGAATGACAGCTTAAAGCTTGTGCTGACATATGTAGAAAATGTGGTGATGTTTCCTTTATTGTGAAGACCTGACCATGGGGAATGAACTGAGATCACAACTGCACAACTGGTGACTAAACTTTGAGAAAACGTGAAAATTTATTGAAGCATCCTTTACATAGGACTCAAATTAAGCAACATACTTATCAGTGTCATTTGCAAACTAATGATACTTGAATCATAATGAGGGTTTGACTTCAGTTGCATTGCTTTTCCAATCTATTCTTCTATTCCCAATTGGTTCAGAAAATGCAGAACTTTCAGAAGTCTTCATGTGACTCCTCTGGAAAACCTGGAGGCATAATACAAGCCAGAGGACTGAAAAATGGAGAAGGGAAAGGGAAGGAAGAATGGGGAGTGTGAGAAGATAAAAACTGTTTGCATATGAAGTGCATGGGAAAATTACTTTAGTTATATCTATACTATATTAAAATTTTAGTGTATGTATCTATCAAGAGTGACTGCTTTCATACCTTTATACTGAAAGTAATATGAATATAAGAGCTCCTACACAGTTCCATAACAAAGGTATATATGGAAACAGATTCAAGGAAGTTGTGGCATCCCACAGACTCGTTAATGTCAATCTGAGGCCAGTTTTAGGTCCAGAAGCCTGCACTCTGTAACTGTGTCTTACGGTGCTGTTACAGTTCTTCAGTATGGTTCAAAACCCTTGTATGCATTTGTCCAAGTTCTACCTCTTTGTCCAAGACAGAAACCCACTTTTTATTGGTGTTGTTTGGTCAACTCTTCTGCAAGATATTGTGAAGGTACTGTATACCTTCCCAAAGTTGAGTGATTTCAGCATACCTGTTTACTTTCAGCTTCTTTCTTATATTTATATGCCAAAGTTACTCATATGTCCTTGAGGTCTTACAGTACAGAAATGCAGGAGAGTGACTCTTACATTTCAGCCTTTAGTTATGACTGAAGCACAGCATGTTGGGCCCAGATTATATTCTTTATGCCTGACTAAGGATAATTTTGACGACTAGGGGATTGGACTCAGTTCAAGTTTTAAATTGATGCTTGGCCATAAGTTTCCTGTGTTGATGTGTAAATCACTTAAGGCCGGTTGTACTTGGTGTCCATTTGGTGAGAAGAAGGAATAGCCAGTTCCTGATAACGGTTCATCATGTCTTACAGGGAAGTGGTTAGAAAAATCATAAATGAGATGCCGTGGCACTTTATTTAGGACAAGGTCAGGATATAAATAGAAATATCCAGTATCTTTAAATATAGTGAGACTGTAATATTGTTTTAACTACAGGTACCGAGAAGCTATTCAGAAGTGGGATGAAGCACTTCAATTAACTCCAGAGGATGCTACACTTTATGAGATGAAATCACAGGTAAAGCATTACAATTATTTATCAGTTCAGAAATTAAAAAAGCAATCGTGCTTTTGAACAGATGAAGTACAACATTGTGCAGTTGTGTGTGTAAACTACAGCACAATTTAGGTTTTTCATTTTCCCCAACACAACAGGGTATCTTTTAACAGAGATTAAAGTAATCCTGTTATCCCAGAAAATCACAATAGACAAAATCTTTGCTAAGACATGAATTAGGATGTTATGATGTGGAAACAGCAACCGAAATATTAAAAAATTGGATTGGGAAGTGCATTACTGTGGTAAATTAGAAAATCTGACCATTAAAAATCTGCCTGCTTTTACTAATGTTTTGGCTTAGTACTATTAACTTTAAACAGGGATACTGTACAAAAAAGAAACACTCCAATCTGTTTCCATATTTGGTATTCCACATATTAATGTAATTACCAATACATTAATGGTATTACACATATTAATGGTAAAAGACCATTAAACAGGGTATATTTAAGATGTCAGTTTCATCTGAGCCTTTATTTTAAAGCTATTTTGAGGAAAAGGGCTTGCAGCAATCAATGCCTCACTAAAGTTATGAGATCAGCTTGTAATTTCTGAGTGTCTTTGCATGGCTTAGATGGCAAAAGTGACAGAATCCATTATTTTGTTTGGATTGGGAAGCTTTTGTCTCCATCTCTTTAGATTTTAATTTGGATTGAGATGAGAACAAGAAATGGATGGTTTCTTTCAACCAGCTGAACAGATTAGAATGGGAAAATTTTTTTTTTTAGGAAGGCAGCTACTCAAAATATGGCTCAAAAACACATTGTTTGAAGTTTGGAAAAAGGAAAAGAGAAAGTAAAATCGTGGTTCTTCAGTGAAAGTGGTACACATATCTTTTAGGAATTTTGCTATATTGTTTAGTTTTAAAATCTCTGTTGTTGTAATTCTTTCTTGTGTAAAGAACAAAACACTACTATATTGAACTTCTAGGTTGGAAAGAAATGGTTCATTTCTGTGATCCTGGTTCCTTAACACAGGATATTTTAGAAGTAGCTTTTATTTTGCAATGAGAATTACTTCTTTTTTACTTAAAGTCAAGAGAAAGCTGTTGAAAAGTGTGACAGTGGGTTCAGTGGGACATTATGAATGGCTCTCTTGTAAATGGTTCTTCACTATGGTTTTACGTGAATGCAGGAATTAAGCTAGCTCTCCAAAGGTGCTCTATTTAATTGAAATTACCCTAAAGTTAAATATTTTTACAATGGAAAAAACAGGAGTTAGCTTATCAGGATCCAACTGTGATGCAGAGAGCTATGCAAATGGGTTCTTACTACAAAGTCCTTCAATGGGTGCTCCAGCTGCAATACCTGGTCCTGAGGGGTGCTTACCTGGCCCCCCAGCCCCTGTGTTTCAGCTGGATGGCAAAGGTGAGTTGGAGGAATAAGGCACACAGCTTTCCTGCTGGCCAGGGGAACCCAAGAAACCAGCTGTGTGCCACTGATTCATCTTGTCAAATGCCTTTGCTTGTCTAATGACACCACTGGAGAGTATTAAAGGCTGAAAGAAGAGAGAAACCAGGCCTTTGCTTCCTGTCTGGAAGAGGAGAGCAGTTGTGCTGTTTCTCTTTGGTTTGACTTTCTGATATTGCATAACACTTCTGTTACACTGTGAATGAGAACACGTGAGAAGTCTATGTACAAAATAGGTATTTATAAAATTATTTCCTGGATCTTTTTAACACAGCCTCTAATATTTAAATGGCTAACATCTCTTTAGTACATGCAAGTAATTATTACAGATGTTTTTTGCAGTATGACTTATGCTTACTGGAAGCTGATTAGTATAATGTGTAATTAGATACCTTCCTACTTTTAAAGGCACTAATGTGAGCTGTACAAATCTGTTTTTGCCAAAATAGGGATATGTAATTCATTCCAAAAATATTGTGGTTAATATTTGAATGACATTGTTTTAGACCTGACTGTATTATTCCAGTCCAGCATACCAGCACAAATACTGCAGCTATTATTGTGTAGCTAAATGAGAAAGTTTTGGTGGCTCCAGATTTGGAAGAACTGTACACCAACTCCAGCAAGGGCTTGACCAGCATTGGGTCTGTGACAGTCTGCCTGTCTTGGCATGTGAGTCACATATTAGAGGAGGTGATTCATGTTAAGAATGACTTTGTGCGATATGCAAAGATTCTTTATGGTCTATACTATTTTTTTTTTTCAGTGAGGAAAAGTCTCCTCATGAAATAATTTCTTTTGAGAATTAACATTGCATGGAGTGTCTTGCACGGGGTTGAATTTCTGTATATGCTGTTACATTTATTAAGATAATCTTGCTTTGTTGTATAGCATCTTCCTAGTTAGTTAATAAAACCTTTCTCAGCAGCAAACTTAGCATTTTAAATACCCGGTTGCTTAATATGCAGCTCAGATAAATATGCTAATGACACAGTGGGAATCTGTAAATATTTATGGTAAGTTCTTAAAGATTGGTATTTTAACAGATGTAGGACAAATGTCTTTCAGTATTTCTGAAGAGTGGAAATAGTGTTTAAAGTTCCCAGTTGTCAATGACACTTGCAGGAAGCATGTTTCCAGGAAAACATATGGGAATTGTGAAATTGCTCAACTGCTTCAATGTTGATGAGACATTTTCTGTTACTCTGAGCTACTCTTTGATCCATTTAAAAACAGATTATTTTGATGTATGGAGAGGTTAGGGGTGCACTTGAACAGTTCTTTGCATGCAAGATATTTCAGTGTATATATTTGGTATACAAGTATATATAACATATATATATATATTTGTGGTATATATATTATTTCTAGTAATAGAAATTACTAGCCTGAACTGCTCCCCCACTGCAGGAACGAGCAAGTACATGTTTATGCAAGAAGTTAATTTCTGTGATTTTTGTTTCAAAATAACCAAACAACCTTTAAGAAAGCAACCAACAACCTAGTATTGATTCTAGTGATGGATGAGTAGCATCGTTACAGAGGTGGAGGAACAGGCTTTGAGAAGTTCTTCGAATTTGGGTCTGAAGGTTAGTGTGCTGAACCACGTAGGACCCTTTCTTGGGTGAAGAGAGGTATCAAAGAACTTAGTACATTGATATATGTAACAAAGTCTCTTGGTCATCAGGCACTCTGCTATTCTGCACCACTTCTGAGAATTTAGCTGGTTCACGTTGCTGGTCCAGTGGTACTTCTTCCACCTCAGAGCTCAGATAACATTGCCAAACGCATGGTGCAACTATGACAGGATTCCTGTAGTATGCAATACAATTGTTTATAGGTGTTTGTAGAAACAGGTAAATACAAATGTAAACAAATCTCCATTTAATCAGCTTTTTGGATGCTTACTGTCAGCTGTCTGAGGATCTAATTTCTGTGGAATCCTGCATCCTCAGTTTCTCAATTTACATTCATTGAAGAGAACCAGGATTTCAAATGTATGTCTCTCTTTTTTTTTAAAATAGGCCAAACGCCATCATAGTCTTACCACACTCATATTCAAGTCATTCCGTTTCCCTATGTTGAACTCAGTGAAGAAATAGTATCAGCTTCCACCCATCCCTATTCCTGCTTAAGAAAGGATAAGGTTTTGAATACATAACCAAACTGACAATCCCGCGTGTAGGTTATAAAAAAATCACCTAATAATTGTTGGTAATATTTAAATGTTTGTTTGTTGTAAAGTGGGATGTAATATGAAGAGTTTACCATCAAAACATTGATGTAGACTCCGGACAGCTATGTGTCAAAAAGCATTGCTGTGTTGTACAGCAGTAATTGCTTTACAGCATGGATAAACGCAAAATGCTTATGGGTAGAAAGAATTTTATTCATCAGTGTTTTGAAATGTGTTTCTGGATAGAAGAAGGAAGGGTCAGTTTCACTGGACTTGGAATGTATCTATAGGTAGTGATTCAGCTTCAACCCAGTGAACTCATCTAAAACCAGGACTTACTCAGATTCATAACACTTCCAAAATATTGTGGGTAGGATAGGATGGGTCATTCTCCTGCCTGGATTTTTAATACTTGGTCAGTCTCCTGATGGTAGTTTCTATGTTTAATTGGGTTTTTTGCTACTGACTTCTTCTAATTTTTCTCATGTCTTTTTTTTTTTTTTAAATCAAAACAAAACAAAACAAAGTAGATGTATTACATTAAGTCATTGTAGTGACATGGACGTTCATTGTTTTAATGCATGTAATAATGGTAAGTCTACATTGTAATAAATTAACTTCTGAAAATCCACCTACTGAACATCTTTGTAAGAAATTTCCCTGTAATCATTTTTTATATCTGCATGCATGTGATGCTCTTTCTTTTTTGTAAGATTTTTTTTTTCTAAATGTTAGATTAGTTTTAAGAATGTTTTCTAATGAAGTGTTATCATTATAATTGGAAAATAAATCAAATATGCATGGGATTACTTAAACTGTGAATCTTGAGTACCATCCTACTAATGAAGTTTACAGAAGAAATTTCATTTGAAAAGTTCATTTGAGAGCAACAGGAAAGGAATAGAACCTTAGTGTGTCAGCTCTTAAGCAAACACACACATCCTCTCCTTTATGTTAGGCGATTCTGGCAAAATAGCCCTTTTCCTTCATAGCCTGCTTCGGAATACATTGAAGACCTAGCTTGCTCATTTGTGATTGTCTCTTTTATGAGGTTTTTCCCCAACATAATTTTAATATCTTCAATGCTGTCAAATGCAAGGTTATATATGTCCATTTTTCAGTATGTGTGGCCATCTAAAGACATAACTTAATGCTAAAACATTGGGGAAGAGGCATTTAAATGGGCTTTTCAGTGATACGTGATTTGTCTGTGAAACATCATTTCATTTGTCTAGTCATTGAAAAATATGCAAATGCAGCTGAAATAGTTTCTCTAAAAAGTAAGCATTGTTTAAAAAAGAAAAATTAAATGTGAGTATGCTACTTTGTTGTAATGGTTTGTGACCCTTTTAGAATAATGTTTGCTTGTTCTTGCTTTTACTAGTAACCTGAATGTTTTGCAGGAAGTAACTAGCAGAGGGTGATAATTATCTTTGCTGTCAAAAAAAACCACCCATCAAAACACACTGAAATTCCTGTGAATGTAACTTGCAGTTCAGAGTCAATTGTACTGAAGTAGTCCATAAAGGACTAAAAGAGGGTCAAGAGTTTGTTGTATTAAGCACAACAGAGGTCCCAACAAGAAACACTCCCTGCACAGAGTTCATTTTACTCTTTTGAAGAGAACATGCTTATTTTGGAGGGAGCCTTTGGGGGTGTATTCTGTTTATTCAGCTTTCTACAGAATAACTATTCCAAAACAGTGACTGAATTTCAATGTCTTAGGTGTAAACAAACTATTTATAAAGAAAATAAATGACTGTGACAATGCAATAAAATTGAGCAAAGGTAAGAGTAGCTGCAAGCATTCTGCTCAGATTGGGCGTAGGACTGCTGCTGGCTTCCAGTTCATGTTTCATTCATGCCTCTGGATGAAGAGATAATACTTTCATGCTCAGCTCAAGTATTTAAAGTATATGGGCAGAAATAGAGAAGACCTAGGGGCATCTTTGTAAGAAGCAGGAAAATAGACCATTGCTCCATGATGGCGTCAACACAAATAAGAGTTAAGTTATTCAAAAAGAGGTAAATAAAAGGAAACAAACAATATAAATTCTTAAAATGAGCGTAGAAAATCAAGTTGTATACAGTAGAAAGAGAACATAACAAAGACAATAAAAACAGTTTTGCAGGTAGAAAAATAACCTTGCTTTTATACAAGGCATAAGTGTGGACTAAATTTATGCGAAATAAGAGAAAATTAAAGATGATACTGTTGTGGTAATAGAAGCACTGCAGATAAACAGAAGTAAGATGATGTGGGAAGGAGTCAAGGAGTTCAGTTCTAGATGTGTTTAAACTAGCAGTGAGTTATGCAAGAAGATCTGAAATGCAGTGAAAGTACTTCAGAGTAGCTGCATCCTTGAAAATAAGCCTCACACATCTTGCATTGCCATGCAGAACTCAGGATTATTATTCTGTATTATTCAAGTATGTATAAGTACCCAAGTGTACGTTGTGCGAAAATGCAGCTCAGGATGAAAAATCCATGTTTTGGCGAAGGCCACCAGTATAATTCCCATGATCTACTACCTGCCTTCCCCCTTTTTGGACACACCACATCTAGGGAACACGTGTGTGAGGAATGACAATGATCCTGCAGGTCCTTACCATCTTAGTGTGGTGGACACCACACTGGAATGTGTGTTATGGGGGAACAGTGTGAGATGTGACTGCATGTTGAGCAAGTGATGGCGAGTTGTGTGACTAAGGGGGTTACAGCACAGGTGGTTCCTATCTGGCTTTGACTTCTCCATGTGGGCTGCCCCTCTCAAAGGACTTAATTCTTAATTCCTCTTGTCAAAGCTGTGTAGAAGGAAACTTCATACTGGCAGTGTTTTTTATTCCCTTTGCAGCATGGCTTTCCAGATGTAGAATAAATGAGTGTTTGCTGGTTCAGTATTCAATAATATGATCACACACAGAGTAACCCAATGTGAAGCTGAGGCTGCACACATTCAGGTCTGCCTTTGTGACAAAGAGACATTTTGATTGTCTCTTCACCTGAAAACAAAAGTGTAGGAAAACAGTGTGCAGTAATAAGTTTATTCTTTTATAATGACTGACAAATATAGCTTGGTCACTTTTTTTAAAGCTGAGAAAAGAACCTGTGCTGGATAAAATGCATAGACATTCCAATTTGAGTTTGTTTGAATGTACCTTGAGAAATTGATGCCGTAGTTACCGGGAGCACGGGAATTACCACCATGATCTGGAAGTGCATTTTTAAAGCAGTTATCTAAATTAGGACACACAGCGGTCAAAAATAAAGTGGAATAATTATCTTTTATTAGTGAGGTCACAATTCAGTAAGCAAAGTAGTAAATTCATTAAAAGATGCAAAAGATTTCTTAAATACTTATGTAGATTTTTGGGAATTGTTGCAGTAGAAAGGAATGCATTAAAACGTTTAAGTGAGTGTCTACTTGGATTTGCTTTCTTTTATGAGAACAAACATTAAGAGATGAATGTAAGTGTTACTTGACATGCAGAATCACTTAATGTTTGTAGGGTATATACCTGTCCACCTCTAGCAGTTAGATTCAGTGCACAGATCTATGCAGGTGACAGACACTGCACAGAAAACCACAATGAACTAAAAGTTTTAGAAAAATACATATAGCTGTTGAGGAAAAAGAAAAAACAACAAAGAATGACATGACCTACAACTGTGGTGTTTTTTTTAAAGGTTTTTAGATACTTCTGAATTCCAGTGTACAGTCTAGTAAGTGGAATTAAAGAGAAACCATAGGACTAGTCTTTAGGAAAAAAATATTAAAATAGGAGTATGGATCCAAAGGGTTTATTGGCAGCTGTACTTCCTCCATTTCTTGGGTACAGAGAATGTAGTAAAGATTTTTTTTTTTCCACATTCTACTCTCAGTGTTTTGCAAGTGCTGTATGTTAATAAATACATTATTGTATTTGAATTTGCATTTGAATCCTGAATCCACGCTCATATTTGTCTATTTAACATATCATAGAGCAGTGAGGTTAAGTAAATGCTTTTTGCACTGCAGCAGTAGTCTAATATGTTCTAATATTATTCATCGTGCTTGCGGGTCAGTTGGGATGAAAGTGGTTTCCCACACATGAGTGTTGCTCGTGTGGTTGTCATTCTCATCATGCTGTAGGAATGCCGTTGTCATTTGTTTCTTACACTGGTATCTATCACCATAGCATGTGGGTGTCTGAAATCATGATCTCAGAGTGATGCAGGTCTCCAGGTAATGTGCCAATCTCATGGTGGTCTTGGAAAAATACAGCAAGGTATTGAGGTTTGAGCCATGTTCTGTATTGTTAAGTATGATTTATAGCCTTAGTTATGGAGATTCAGAGCAAGGAATAGAATACTATGGTGACAGGCTGACACTAAGCTGTACTGCTGAGTAAAAGAGATTTCCACATTCGGAAACCACTTTTTTTTTTTTTTTTAAATGTAGGTGACTTCATGTCTAAGTTAGGTTTTGCTATTGCGGAATGCTTACTCTCCAAATACAACAGTTGTTCAGGGCTGTTTCTATGCTGAATTACTGGGATTGTTTCTATACTTATATCATGCACACTGCTACTGAATTTGTTAGGTTCCAGTCCTCTGTTAAAAAGAAAAAGTATAACCCAGGATATAACAACAGTACTTATTTATTGTTTTTTAATTTCTCTCTGTGGGCTATAGGATGATTCTGGATGACTTTCTGTGATTAGACAGCTAACCTGTAAACTAGAAAAAAACTGGATGAAATTAACTCATCCGTAGTTATTGAAATAGTGGTGTTTGCTTGGGTAATCCCAGAAAACTTAAATCTGTTTTCAGTTTTGCTTATTCTATTTCTTCTTATTTTTCTTTTTCTGTCATAGGTCCTGATGTCCTTACACGAAATGTTCCCAGCAGTGCATGCAGCAGAAATGGCTGTCCAGAGAAACCCACGTTCCTGGGATGCCTGGCAGACTTTGGGACGTGCCCAGCTTGGATTGGGAGAGATAGCACTGGTAGGAAAATGGGCAACATTGATATGCTAAACTTGTAAACTACATCCTCTGAATAATCTGTGAGAGAATGAAAGTACAGAAATACCAAGATAACTGAATATCTGTATGTAACCTGAAAGTAAGCAAGGGAAAAGGTTGTTGTTGTTTACCTCCAGTATTCCCTCCGCTTTGTTGTTTTTCAGAAATGCTTCCTGTGTGGTTTTGTTGCTGGGCTTTGGGAAGATCTGCCTAGCTCAGAGCCTTTTGAGTTATATACTATATTTATGTGGTGGCTTTGTGCAATGTACTAATTATGTTGACAAAGCTGTACATACTATATTCTGTACTGCTATAGAGAAACTCACCACAGTTCAAAGATGAGGTACTGTGAAGTCCCAGTTGATATTCAGGCTCAGTTTTATACATGCCTGTTAATAAAATTCTATTACCTTGTTTTCCCTATTTCCTATACTCCTGCTTCAGTTGCAGCAAATCATATGCTGATTCATGCTTCCTTCTTGCTCCTTCACCCCAAATGGAGATTGAAGCTGCTGATTTTTTCAGGGAGGCTAGCAGATCATGCAAATCCAATTTCTTTTTATAATGTAGTAAGGAGCAGAATTAAAAACAGAAATAAAACAAAACAAAAATAAAACAAAACAACAAAAAAAAACCAACCAAAAAAAGCCACAGCAAGTGATGAGAACAATGTAAGAGAACCACTGTGTGTTACATATGTGTAGTGTGCTACCTTATGTTGGTGCAGCATCATAATATGAAATATTTATTAAATCCATGCATGTTTGCATCACATCACATATCAGATGGCATTCCATTGTTTTTACAGTGTAGAAGGTAAGAGTAGATGGTGTGTCCTGTCTCGATCTACATTAGATTAATTTTGTTTTACTTCAGGCACTTTCTTGGAGAGCTTAATCAGAAAGGGATGTAGTTTATGTATTCTGAGACTATTCCATGATGATTCCACCAAAGCATTTTAGGTGGGAACAAGCAGAGATTTGCATCACAGCACTGCTATATGTGCTGCTGTAATTCTTATACAGTCTGTGAAGAGGGAGGGGGGAGGGATTATCACCAGGTAGTTTCCCCTCTGAATGTTTTTGTCTGTCTGAGCAGGGGGCTTAGGGGTGGGAAAGCTCCTGGTGGTGTCTGCAGTGCTTCAGTACTAGGGATTTCTGCTTCTGCCTTTCTGTCTTTGAGACCTATTGTTCTCATTTACAAAGAACTTAGGGAGTTAATCTAAAATGCACATAATGTTCATAATTTATTTCTGAACCAAGCAATTTTTAAGGAATCTTAAAAGTTTAAGATTGGAGGGGTCTTAAAACGCTAAATGATTTCATAATTATTAAACCTGTAGAGGCTTCTTGACCAGGTGATTTAAGTCATAATTATGCTTTTCCCATTACCCTCTCATTACCATTATTTTCTAATTTTTCACTGCATCATATTTTTTGCAAAGAAAAGTTAATAAAGCATAAATTTCAGGGCTTTGTAGTCAGGTCTGAGATTTGGGAATTACTACCCTTCTCAGGAGCAGATTCTTTTTCTTTGTTTCATTTCTCCTCCACCGATGTCTGTTTTCACTACCCCATATCCTGCCAAATGGTCTGCTGTAAACATTTTTATTACTTCACAATGAATGATACCCTTTTTCTTAGGAAAAAACTAATTTACCATGTTTTAATTTCAAGTTTCCCAGGTCTAAAATACAGCTTTAAAACAAATAGTTTCTACTATGAGCTGCGTAATCTATTAATTTATTGTGAAGAAAGAAAGATGTTTTAGTTTGGTTTTGTCAAACTTGTGACAGAAAAAGTGAGATAAATTAACCACTTTTTAGCTTTTACAAAGTCTGTTTGCTTTTTTTTCTGAAATTACTACATAGGGTAATTCAATTGTAATGTTTAAATGTGAGGAGGCAGAACTTTATTTTTGTAAAGGCAGAAATTCCTTACATTCTACGTATCAATTTGCAGTAGTACACCTGAGTAAACTTTGCAATGTGAGTGTAGGGACTGTAGAAATGCAATCAGGCTTTCAGTATTTCTTTCATATAATTGTAAATATTTGTTTTTACAAATTACGCTTACTGCATTGGTGATAACAACTTACGCACTAACAATTTCATATTCATATTTTCATTAGAGCTGTTTTTCCCATGAGACAGAGTGAGTCCCATGCTTTCATTAAACAAACAAAAAAGCAAAACAAAAGTAGCATTAAAGAAAAGACAAAAAGGACCAGCTGAAAGTGACTGAGTCTTGCACCTTGAAGAAATTCATAAGCCATCGGGACATGGTATGGGCAACCAGCTCTGGGTGGCATAGAAATGTCTTCTACTCAGAGGGGATTTTTATTTTCAGTCAGAAAAGCAGAAGGTCTAGCAAGTCTCCAAAAGTTTAAATGACCTATATTTCTAGCAGGAGTACTCAGTTCTTGCAAGCATTCCCCACTGATTTAGCTGGTGCCTTCTGTTAGTTACTTGTCAGATGCTCAGAACTTTTGATGATGAGGAAGTCCTCAACATTTAGACCTTATAATTAAAAGCATTAGCTAAAACAGAGGCAGAGTACAAACTGGGACTGAGGAGAAAGTTGCTTTACCATTTTTTAAAAAATTCCCTGTAACAATTTTTAACATTGTAATTTGGAAGTAAGTAAATGTTTTTTACATCCTCCAGGACTTTACTGATTTACAAGTTAAGAGCAGTCATGTCACTTCAGGTTTTATTTTTTTGCGCCAAATATGTGAATTTCTAGGATGGGATAGATTTCTTTTTTTGGTTGCCAGCCCTCAGCCACCCAGGATTTTGTCCATGCATGTAGTAGAGACATAGGGTAGAGATCTTTATGGTGGAGGCAACCTGAAGCAGTGACTTTTGCAGAGCGTGGTGCAGTGCTTTGCAGGGATGTTCACTGAGGTTAAGGTCAGACAGGCAGGAAGCACTGGGAGGAAAGAGGGCTGTGAAAGAGTGAGTTGGTGCAATATGAGATCTCAGAAATGGGAGTAACTCACCAAAAGGAAGAGAAAGAAGGAAGTACCTCACTGGGAAGTGAGGAAGAGGCCCCTTCAAGAGAAACTTGAAATAGATACAGTGGAAGTTTTTTGAAACTTGGGTCTGTACAGGAATGTGTGTCTGGGCCCAGAGAAACCAAGGAGATGTTTTTCTGTCAGTTGCCACAGGCCATTAAATTCCTGTTCTCTTCTCATACCTCCAGGCTCAGGCACATGTCCTCTGGCCTCTCATGCCACCCGTCAGGCACTGCGGTCCAGGGAGCACCTGTGCTGACTCACCCCTGAGGGTGATGCATCTGCATCCATGCTGCATAAATCTTCTGCAGTGGAGAGCCTCCAGCACAGGAGAATTACACTAGCATCATGTCATAGACACCTACCAAATAGGAACAAAGACTTTTTAGGGTTTATAATTTGACCAAATTCCAATAATTGTAAGGCAAAACACAAGGCAGATGTGATGTGATGTGTTTCACAACTGGGAAATTTGCCTCCTCTATTTCAAGTCTTTTCTCTAAAACACGAGAGCACCAGAATTTCTGAATAAAATGGTTTTATAAATGTAAGAACTGCAAAATACTAATTGTTCACCCCATTCTTGAAGACAGAAGAATTACTTTTGCTGAAGTTTCCAGAGAGAAAATTTTTATTGAAAAAGAGAAATAATCTGAAATGTTGCATAGAAAAGTTCAGCATAACAGTTTGTAGTTAAAATAAACGTTTACTATTCAGATTATATCATATATAATTATTAGAGTGAACATATCTGAAATAATTGGATTTATTTTTTTGTTTAAAGCAGAGAACTGTAATGAGATGTCTTTAAATATACTAAAATTTCGTGACTATTTTAATGCTAAAGGCTTCTGTAAAATTAGTTATTTATTGTCATGGTAAGCAGTGCAAGAAAGAAGACTTAAATTCCAATAAAATATTAGAGCATCATAGAATAGTTTAGGTTGGAAGGGACCTTAAGAATCATCTAGTTCCAACCCTCCTGCAATAAGCAGGTTTGCATTCC
The DNA here is from genome assembly GCA_004320125.1 of Scolopax mira. NCBI lineage: Eukaryota > Metazoa > Chordata > Aves > Charadriiformes > Scolopacidae > Scolopax > Scolopax mira. Next base: position 64,260 of record BJBW01006820.1, read on the forward strand.
ACTAGATCAGGTTGCTGAAAGCCCTGTCTAATCTGGTCGTGAATGTTTCCAGGGATGGGGCATCTACAACGTCTCTGGGCAACCTGTTCCAGTGTCTCACTACCCTTATAAAAAAAAAATTCTTCCTTATGTCTAGTCTAAATCTGCCCTCTTTTGGTTTAAAACCATTACCCTTTTCCTATTGCAACAGCCCCTGCTAAAAAGTCTGTCCTCATCCTTCTTAGAAGTTCCCTTTAAGTACTGAAAGATCTTAAGATCTCTCCAGAGCCTTCCCTTCTCCAGACTAAACAACCCCAGATCTCTCAGCCTGTTCTCATAGGAGAGGTGCTCCAGTCCTCTGATCCTCTTTGTGGCCCTCCTCTGGTCCTGTTCCAACAGGTCCATGTCTTCCTGTGCTGAGGACTTGAGAGCTGGATGCAGTACTCCAGGTAGGGTCTTACCAGAGCGGAGTAGATGGGTTTTGTTTCGATGCATCCCAGGATCTGGTTGGCTTTCTGGGCTGCCAGCACACATTAATAGCTCAGGTTGAGCTTTTCATCCACCAGGGGCCCCCAGTCCTTCTTCTCCAGGCTGCTCTTAATCCATTCTCTTCCCACTCTGTATTTGTGCCAGGGATTGCCATGACCCAGGTGCAGGACCTTGCACTTGGCCTGCTTGAAGTTCATGAGTTTTGCACAGGCTCACCTCTCCAGCCCGTCCAGTTCCTCTGAATGGCATCCCTTCCCTGCAGTGTGTCGACTGCACAACACAGCTTGGTGTCATTGGCAAACTTGCTGAGGGTGCACTCAATCCAATACTGTCCATGTCTTCAACAAAGATGTTAAACAGCACTGGTTCTAGTACTTATCCCTGAGGAACATCACTTGTCACTGGCTTCCACTTGGACATTGAGCCATTGACCACAACCCTTAGAGTGCGGCCATCCAGCTGATTCACTGAGTGGTCCATTCATCAAATCCATGACTTTCCAATTTAGAGACCAGAATGTCATGTGGGACAATGTCAAATGCTTTGCATGAGTCCAGGTAGATGACACCTTTTGCTTTCCCCTTATCTACCAATACTGTGGCAACATCGTAGAAGGCCACCAGATTTTTAGGCATGACTTGCCCTTTGTGAAGCCATTTTGGCTTTCACAAATCACCTCCTTATTTTCTATATGCCTTAGCAGAGATTCCAGGAGGATCTGCTCCATGACCTTGCTTGAACTGCAGAGGTGAGACTGACTGGCCTGTAGTTCTCTGGGTCTTCCTTTTTTTGAAAATGGGGGTGATGTTTCCCTTTTTCCAGTCAGTGGGAACTTCACCAGACTGACATGACTTTTCAGATATAGTGGGAAGTGGCTTACAACTTTGTCCATCAGCTCCCTCAGGAGCTGTGGATTGAGGTCCCATGGACTTACATACCATCAGGTTCCTTAGAAGGTTTTGAACCTGCTCTTCTTCTATAGAGGGCGGTTCTTCATTCTCAGGGACCCTGGTTTTGCCTGGTTCTTCAGCTTTGGAGGAGTGAGGAGAGGTGCTGACAGTGAAGACCAAGGCAAAATTGTTACTGAGAACCTCAGCAACTGGTAACAAACTTGCTGCTTTAAAATGAATCCCTCTGATATTTTGCAGCACTTAAAATTTACTTTATTATTGTAGTAGTATTATTATTATTTAATGATTTATTTATAAAACTGTCACATACAGAATCTTTTTCCTATAGATTTACAGAGATGATCATTTTATGCTATATTGTATGAGTCATCTGGGCAGCTTCTAAGCTTAGTAAACTTGACCTTGTATTTTATTTTTGCGTTTAATGTTTTTTATTGTGCATGACCATAACTATATAGACAGGTTTTAATTAGGGGGCCTATTTCATGGGAAGCTTTAAAGCAGATAGTGTTTGTTTATATTTTTGTTTTCAACAGAAATAATAAAAAAAAAAAGAAAAGAGCATTTATTGCTTATTTGTAGCTAATCTAGCCCTGGAAGCGAAAAGCTAGCAAAGTTGCTTAAAACAATGCTATTTTGCAAGAATTAAACTGCACTCCTGTTTAAAGTTCAGCATGCTGCTACACTTCAGAGTTGGCTGTGGACCAATAATAAAGTATTATGGGTTTTTTTCCTGGAACTGAAAGGCTGCCTATTACAATAGCAGTAATACTGACAGCGTAATCAGCATTTCCTAAATCTGATTTGTATCTCCTGTCTGCTGCATTCATGTCATACAGAGTCCATATATTGATCTGTGACAGTAGAAGGATGAATTGGCATTTTCTGCCAATGCAGATGAAATGTTGTGATTATTAATAATAAGTATTAATAAATTACAGCAGAATATGGAATTTAATGGTATGTATGCAAGTTGCTAGACCACTTCCCAAATATAACCCAAATCCATATCATCACTGTTTTCCCGCCCTGCAGGAAGGCTTCTGTATGTCACACAAGAGTTTGGTCATACAGGTGTCTACTTCCATAACTGACTGTACAGCCATAAAAGTGAAATACACACATGTACGTACACATGAGTAGGTAAGGTCATTCTTGACCTTTTCAAAGTTAATGTAACTATCATACAGTTGTAATTCTTGGTCTAGCATTTTTGCATCGTGTTGTAGCGATCTCTCCTTACTGTGAATTATCAAATCTGCTAGATTAGATGGTCACCTTTTTTTATATTTAACAACTTCTGTGTTGAGTATTTGTATTTGTGGGACTTTTCCCAATTGAGATGAAAGACAGGAGAAACAACATCAACTATACTTTCTTGTATTAATATTACATCACTTATAAGATGATCAGAGCTCTTTGTTAGATCAACTCCAATTTGGGAGTTTGTCTACTTTTACCTGTTTAGGTAAGTGTTACAGAAATTGCTTATCATTGGGCTATGATTGCTGTGGTATTAGGTCTGTTTGTGAAATGACTGCGTGCTAATTTAAAAGCATTAATATTAGTGGTACTTCAAATCCCAGTCATCCCTTTTCTGTAGATCTTTAAACCATATCTGTCTGCTTTTGCCTTCCCATACATCTGATGATAGGAGAAAAGTGGGATAGCAAATCATCAAGCCAAAAATTATTTTTGCTTTTACCTTTATACGTATTTTTTTAGGTATGTTTTGTGCACGGTAGTTAGGTGTTGACACTGCAACTGAACTTACATCTGAGGGAGGATTGTTCTACTAAAACCAGACTGGAGTGAGATCACTTTTGTCTTTGCTTGGATGATGTATGTCATTATTTTTTGTTGTTGTTGTTAATATCTATGATGAAATACGTAGGCTTGAAAGTTTCTAATCCTGGTTTCTTCCCTGTTCTGTTTATAGGCAATCCGAAGTTTCCAGGTGTCCTTACATATCTTTCCAATGAACCCTGAAGTATGGAAAGAGGACCTTTCCTGGGCAAGAAAACTGCACGAGCAGCAGAAGGCAACAAAGACTGAGGCAGTGCAAGCACTGGTAAATGAGAAAAAGCTTGCACAGGAATTGATCCCAGACTATGACTTTGAAAGTGATGAAATTGTGGCGGTGTGTGCTGCCATCGCAGAGAAGGAGAAGGCTCTTTCAGCAGCTAAAACAGTAGTGATTGTGTCTGCTTCAGGCACGGTGGAGACTGTAACTGAGAAGGAGAATTGTCCTACGACTCCTGATGAAACCCTTTTCATCAGAGCCCGATAGGGCGGCCGTAGGGGTTGCCATGGTTTTCAGAACTGGTGTTATTTATTGTATTGGGCTTGCTTTGGTGTTGTTTTATAAGCAGGGGGAGGGCCTACAAAATTTGAAGAATTGGAAGTTACTTTTCTTTTGTGAATTGGAAATGCAGTGACCAGAGTTGTTGTTCCATCCATATTTTAGGAGAAGAAAGCCAAGAGTTGATTCTAAAAATTTTATGTACAACTGTAATGTTAAAATGCGTAACTACATTCTGACAACTGCTTTCATCTTTATGTATTTCATAATTTTAGAAGTTAATGTCTAGATTTTCCCAGCTTTTGTTTACACTGTAAAAGAAGTTGTTTTTTTTTTTAAATCTATTTCAATCCTTATTCAATAACATTATTTATCTTCCAGTTAAAGTGCAAATTGTTGTCTGTTATCAGAAGTCTTTGTTTTCATCAAGATTACATTTTCTATGAGGAAGTTTCCTGTAAGGCAGAGGTGGATTTTTATTTTGCTTGTGTGTGTATGCTAGATCTGGCACCTGATTTGAGTCAAAGGAAATCAGTACAAGGCTGTATGTTGCTTTCACGGGTGAAGGGGTTAAACATTTTCTGATTAGATGAAAGGAAATGCTAAACTAACACCCCTGAATGCTTAGTTATTACTAAATGCTTTACCAGAAGAAAAAACATTCATCTAAGACTGAAACTTACCTTGAGTGTTGTGCTACAGTCATCACCAGAAGTCAGATGGTGGGAGTTGGAGATAGGTGTATCTGCATTTTATTATGTTTAGCCTTTTCTTATCTCGTGAGGTTAATATGATAAAGGGACTCTGTTTTTCAAAATTCTTATGACCTGCCATTTAAAATATTTTTTTTAGTGGACCAGTTTTTCAGGAGAGCATTGCCTGAGTCTCAATTTTTATATTTTTTGGATTTTGGATGCTGTGGTGGGTATTCACGTTGTGTTAACTTGGGAGTAGGAGATTCGTTGAAGGTTCATCGTTCTTTAGGGGAAGGTGGCTGTTGGTCCCGCACAGGCAGTTCAGTGAAATGCAGTCAGGCTGTTTCTTTGATGTGCTCTGTACTGAGCACTCTCTACTCTTTTCACTCTTTTTACCATGTACCTTCGAGACGTGGTAGAGATGGTCACCTCCTACCTGGACTGGAAAAAACAGTCATCTGATTCGGGATTTGGAACATATAATTTCTACTTGATAATATTTTGAATTATGAAAACATTTGAATAATAGTATTGTAAACAAGGGAAACCTTTTGAAATCAGTCATCTTTGTTTTTCTTACCTATTTTAAAAATAACAATTTGAAAAGAAAATAATGTTGCTTGAGAAGTGTAGTGATTTTTGTAATACAGACTGTATTGTAGAAAAATTATTGATCTCAGATCATACTTTCAGTTTAATATCTGTAAGAGGACATTTATTGTCTTTGTAGAAATTAATTATCCCTTTCAAAACCTTAGTTGCAGTGTTATACTTACTAAGTTTTTTTTAAGATTCCCTGAACGTATTTTTGTATGTATGTGAATTTTTAGATCTGTGCTTGCACATGCACACACATTTTTTAACATCTCCTGAGTATTCAAAATAACTATAATTACAGCGACTAAAATATATTAAGAATTATAAAAAATTCCCCTGCTACATTTTAATGTGCATTTTCATTGAATTCAGAAATAGATCTTAAATGCTTACTGAATAGGCACTTGGTTAAAATATGGCTGTTTAAATTGACCCAGCGGAGGTATTTCTTAATCTTGTTTTTCCTAACAACCAATACAATCTATTCAGCCATAGGAAGACTTGATATGAGAAGGATTTAAACAGATTTCTTCAAAGAAGCAAGGGTCTCTGGCTAGCAGAGGAGATGTGTGGGAAGCTATGCTCTCATTTTGAAGGAGCTCAGCTATAATCCAGCACACCTTTTTTTTTTCTCTGCGCTTTTTTCTTGCGGCAGCGTAACGCCTTTACTCACACAGGAAGGGCTGCCTCCCTCCTGCCAGAGGGCTGTGTTATCACAGAATCTGTTTCCACTGAAATGATTCACAGAATTCCTATTGACTGCTGGGCCAAGCGAGTGGAGGGGTGTGCAGCTACACCATCAGGCCGTGCCAGGTTTGAGGGGTGGTTGTTTCCATCCCAGCTACAAAACGTGTTCTCCTTCTGATCAGATCAGGTTATGGATTCTAGGTGTTGTGGGGACTGTAGTGTCTTGTAGAGCACTGTAGAGGAGGTAAGTTTTTGTGACACTGTTATCCTCAAACTGGGAAGAAATTCAAATATTGATGATCTCAGCATTGGGTTTTGTACAGCATGCCATGTTTTGCATGTATGGGAATTATTTTTTATTTTTTTTTTGAGCTCTGAATAAAATACTGACTTCTGTGTGGCTTAGTGATGCGTGTTTGTTCTTCTGGTTTTAACAAGAATAAGGATTACCATTGACCATTTTAGAGTGTTACTCATTTAACCAGTCAGCTGCTTCTGTCTCTGCTGCACATGGTAATGTGCGATAGTTAAAAGAAAAAAAAGAAAAGAAAAAAAGACATCTCAGGAAAAATATTTAATAGAAGGTGGTGCTCAGTGCTTTGAAACCTCCCGGAGGTATCCACATGAGAGATCTGAAGGAGAAAACCTTTGTTATCAAAAATAGGATATTTATGAAGCACACTCCCACTTTACCAGCAGGAATTTATTTTTATTGTTCTTCATCACCACTAGTGTAGTAGCTTCCATGTGTTTTCCTCCAACATATATTAAAATGCTGAAGAGTTGCAGTGTCATTCATGAAGAAATCTCAACCACAACATTAGGTTAGGTGAATTAATTTTGCTTAATTTAAAATCTACAATTAAACTTTTAAAGATCGTTTTTCACTTTGAATCCCTTTATATGCAATGGAAAGAAATGCACAGCCTCAGAGAGCCATTCATATGCCTTGTCTTAGATAAGTATCTTAGAGGGAGTTGAATCAGCATCCCAAGGTGCCTAATTATTTCCATTGACTACAAAGGAACCTGAAGGTGACTGACTGGCAGTTAACTTCAAATGCTAAACCAGGGCTGATGAATGCCACACTTACAGATGGAGATAAGCATCTTAAAAAAACTACACATAGATCATGCTGAGAGAGAGTAAGTCCTTTCTGACAATACTAGAGGGTAAAAATGATATGTCACAACAGTGACTGATTTGATAATACCCTAAGAGATTGGATTTTAAATGTAATTATGGATGGGGAAAAAAGCAAATGTAACAATCTATTCTATTATTCTACTTGCTGAAAGTTGTCTTTGAGTATCTGGTGGTGTTGGGGATCAAGATGAGAGAGGTAGCATTGGAGACTTACTAGCCATACAAGGCAAGTGCTCCTGAGATCCTCAAACCAAGGGAAAGGAGGTTAGAACTAATGTTGAGGGCAGGTGCTCTCTCAGTTTATTTTGAGGTCATATAATAGCTATAAAACTATAATTAGAGTAGCTAGGACTGGAGCACAGGAAAGCAGAAGCATGTGGGCTTGCTTTATTGGCAGGTTGCAGACAGCCTGTGTTTATTGGAGGTCAGTATCATGTTAACATCATGTTCCCAAATGGACTGGAGTCCTTGGCCTGTGGTATCTCCAGAGAGGGCTGCTCTAGACGTGGGAGGAGTTTATGAGCATAAATGATTGCTGGATCCTGCCAGATCCAGTGCTGGCCTGGTTTTGAGGGCTGATTTTCTAAAAGCTGCAACTCCACGAGCTGCAAGGGTTGTAGAGGATAAATGATCAAAGGGAAAGACCAGAGTTGGGGAATGAGTTGACTATTTGGGTTCACAAAACAGGTGATTCAGTTTGTTTCCAGAACCAGTAAAGATGGTAAGTCTAGAACAAGGCCTATGAGTGGAAAGATCTGGTATTTAGTAGCTCTAACAGTAAATTTGTCTGAAGTGTAATTATATCATAGAATTGTTTGGGTTGGAAGGGACCCTTAACGACCATCAAGTTCCGATTCATCAAGTTCATGGTCCATTCAACCAGGTTGCTCAAATCCCCATCAAGCCTGGTTTTGAACACTTCCAGGAATGAGGCATCCACAGCTTCCATGTGCAACCTCTTCCAGTGTCTCACCACCCTCACTGTAAAGATTTCTTCCTAGTGTCTAATCTAAATCTGCCTTCTTCCAGTTTAAAACTGTTACTCCTTGTCCTATCACAACATGACCTTGTAAGATGTCCCTTTCCAGCCTTCTTGTAGGACCCTTTTAGGTCCCTATAAGGGACCCTATAAGACCACTATAAGGTCTTCCTGCAGCCTTCTCTTCTTCAGGCTGAACAACCCCAACTCAGCCTGGAGAGGTACTCCAGCCCTCTGATCATCTCATGGCCTTCTGCTGGACTTGCTTCAACAGATCCATGTCCTTCTTACATTGGGGATTCCACAGATGGACACAGTACTCCAGGTGGGGTCTCACCAGAGCAAAGGGGCAGAATCACCACCTTTCACCTGCTGGCCACAATTCTCTTGATGCAGCCCAGGATTTGTTTGGCTTTCTGGGCTGCCAGTGCACATTGCCAGCTCATATTGAGCTTCTCATTCACCAACACCCCCAAGTCCTTCTCAGGTCTGTTCTCAATCCATTCTCCTCCCTGATTTGCTGTGACACAGGTGCAGGACCTTGCACTTGGTCTGCTAGAAGTTCATGAGGTTTGCACGGGCCCACCTCTCCAGCCTGTCCAGGTCCCTCTGTATGGCATCCCTTCCCTCCAGTGTGTTGACTGCACCACACAGCTTGGTGTCATTGGCAAGCTTGCTGAGGGTGCAGCAAGTCCCATTGTTTGTGCTACTGACAAAGATGTTGAACCGCACCGGTCCCAGTACTGACCCCTGAGGAACACCACTCATCACTGGTCTTGGACATTGAGCTGTTGACTGACAACTCTTGAAGTGCCACCATCCAGGCATTTCCTGGTGGTCTGGGACATGTAAGCAGGACAAATTGCTCGAAGTGAGGGAGTGGGATTGCCAGTCCTAGGACTAGCAGGATGCAGTCAGGTAGCTCCAATTTTGCTATGAGAAATTTTTGAATGGCAAATTAGTGTGTTTTCTGTGAACACAGAGGACTGGGGAAGGTGGATACAGGCGCAGGAGACAGGATCTCTGTCCACTGGGAGTGGAAGGGAGCTATTAGATGTGAGAACATGTAGAAACTACTTATGATACCTAGCAGGAAAATTACCTTTTAACTTCCCTGTGGCAAACTAATCTCCAAGAGCTTGTAGCTTTATTTTATGAGACTCGTGATGCTCAGGGAGGCTGAGGAAGACAATTCAGTAATGTGCTTGTGGTCAGTGTGGAGGAGGGTGCTAAAGCTGAGTGGGTAGGGAGGGCTAATGCTAGCCTGTCACCCTAAGAGGGGAACAGGCCCGTCCCTTTAGCCCTGCTGCCCCTGAACGCCCATCTGTGCTTGTGTAGAAGGGGGTGCTCCTTTGTGTGTCGGGTTGTGTCAGGCAACGCCAGTGTGGTTCAGGAGAGAGACCCTGTAGTCCGTGGGCTGGCTGGGAGCCCTGGAGCTCGTCACTGGGGGGGTGAGTGGTGACCATGGCGTGTGCCGGGCGTCCAGCCCACTGCCGACACACCAGCGATGCTGCGGGCAGGAGGAACACCCCGGGCTCACAGTGCATGTTTGCTGGGGGAAGCCAGAAGGTCAGCTGTTTAAGACGGTCTACTCTTGCTTAAAGCTCTTCCAGACCACTTCTCACCAGTCATGATGAGAAATAACAAGAAGAATAACTATAAAAGAATGAATAAAATAACAACTATTTAAAATGGTAATAATAAGCCCCTGCTTATTTCAGTACCTGTCGTACACTGTAGATCATTGTGTCATTGCACTTGCTTGGGGCCGGCTGGGAAGGTGTGGTCCAGCACTGGTTGTATCTGCAGGTGGTAGTCCCACCTTCCCACCCCACCATGTACGATTTCCTGTCTAGGGAGCTACAATATGAGTGTATTCTATATTTGTTGATCAGTTTGTTCTATATTTGTTGTGAGCAACAGACCACAGTTAAGTGCTTTAATTGCAAAGAACTCAGGCAGATCTTTATCTGCAGCTGCAGCAGGAACTTGAGTAATACTGTTCTCCAGCTTGACCGGTGGAAAAGCAGCTGCTGCTGCAAGTATTTATGTAGAGACTTCACTTTCTACATGTATCAAGGCAAATAAGCTGGACTGCTCCCCTGTAAAGGAAAATAATGGAGCAGGCTGGAGTTTAATTTGGTGTAGTTTTTTGTTTGTTTGCATGAAAAATTGTCATGGTTCCATGTTGGTGCTCTTGGGGACATTTTTGAAGATGGCTGCCCTTTGCTGACGGTGCTCATTTTGTGATGTTTTGGAAACCTAGAGAACAAAGTGTGTTTTGACAGCAGCTGAGTGCAAAGCGTTCCACGATGGGAGGCTTGTTAAGGTGAGGAGTTGGCAGGGAATGGCAGACTCGTATAAACTTCTAAGATCAAGCAGAACATTTCCATTTAATCATGATCTCCAAAATTACTTTGGTCAGTACAATTGCTTAAACATACCAACATAAGGCTCAAGATTACAATAAAGCATTTCACATGAAAACATTTTAAGCAGCATAACATGCTTAGTATTTGACAAAACATCCTCCAAATATCTGTACAGAATTACTTTGATAAACAGTGTTTCTGGAACAAGATCTAACCCTTACAACATAAAACACAAAACTCCTTTTTGTCAGTGCTTAACAGCTGGCTTTGGTGATGTGTTTGCCACTAAAACTCTAGGAACAAATGATTATCAAGGGCTGCAAGACCAGGATATGTTTCTATATAACCTATACTTTTAAATGAAGATTCTGCTTCCATGGTTTTGTACATTTATTTGATGGAGTATCAGATTACACAGTCATAAAATTCTATTTACTATTTAAAGTAAAATGATAAATGTTATGAAAAAAAATACCTTTATTACATCAGTGATGCTTTAACTAAAGTGAATATTAAGACTATTAACCAGGGAATGAAAGTTTTAGGCCCTGATATTGAAAGCACTTCTATATGTCCTTAATTCTATATGCAAGGAGTCTCCCCGGCAGCAGAGGGACCACTCTCATGGGCGATGGTAACTACGTGTGTGCAGAATGTGGGCCAAAGTACTCGGAGAGGCACGGATGTGATACACAGAGAAACATTCTCAGCACATAAATAAAACCCCGCTCTTTAGTATGTACATATACTGAAAAGGAATATTCTTAACTGAAAGGATGTGTTTTCTTATTCTATCTAAATAGCGCAGATATTCCCATTTCACTCAGAAAGTGCTTATGTATTCTCAGCTAGAGAATTACCTCATCAGCTGTGAATCTAGTATGGACAACAAATCTAGATCAAGAATGTCTTATCAGCAGGAAATACCGGGGGAAGAGAAGGCTGGCAATCATTTCTATATACCTTGTATTAATAAAAAACCTTCTCATAGAGAAGAATAGACTTTTAAATATTTTCAGTCCGGATATATATACAATGGTAAAAATTCACATTTTCGTGCTTTAGTGAGACACTTTAAAATCCTGCCCCAGGCTGTCCTCAAGAGTAGCTGTGTCTGGTTCCTAGCAGCTGCCTCACGTTCAGCTCCAGGACCAGAAGCTAGTACTCTTGATAGCTGAGCAACCATGGGGAGGGAAAACACAGTTCTACCAGATCTGGAAAGGGAAAGAAAGAAAAAAGAAAAGTGATGGGTCTTTCTGTTTTCAGAGGCACAGTAGCTCTCCCGTGTCCCAAACATGACAAGGCAGTTCACGTCTCCAGCCCCATCAGACCTGCCTTGCACCACTTCTGATGGCAGGGCCCGAGCGCAGTGTCTGTTCCACACAGTCCTCAGTAGTCTAAAAGAAACGTACCCATCACATGGCAAGAGAAAAATAGCCCTTTTGGAGCACAGCTGAACCCCTCTCCCCTCAAATAGGCCAAACACCTATCTATTGCACCAGTTTTTCCAATATAGCAGGAAGTATCCCCAGGGTTGACGCCTTTCACGGCTGTCTTATATACACTTTTCTGACAAATTCAATGTCTCTGTGGGAAAGGTGACCTGGAGAGGGCTGCCCTTGGAGGTAGAGCTGGCCCCGCCACCAGAGCTGATCTCATTCACCAGGAGGACGCTCTCAGAGTCCTGTCCCTGCGAAGAGTCCGAGGTCTCCGAGCCACGCAGTGTCCTTACAGAGGTGGAGTCAGACTGGGCCAGGCTGGCCCCGGGGCCCGGGAGCAGCACACGGCTCCCGACGCTGCTTTCGCTCAGCTCCGGCGGGTACAGCAGCGTCTGGGAGGTGCTGCTGATCTCCCTCAGCTCACGGGAGATGAAGGAGGGCGACTGGCTTGACATGGCGGAGGAGGTTCTGCGTCCGTCCACGCAGTTGAAATTGGCCCCCGAGTGCTGCCTCCGAGCCCCTCCGATGCGGCAGAAGAGGCATTTGATCTTCTCGATGGCTTTGCTGAGGACAGTCTTGCGGAGGAGGATGTAGACCCACGGGTCCAAAATGGGGTTTACTGAGGCAATGCGGATGGCTTGCAGGTCAGGGTTCTGCCTCACATCCTCCACCGGGTCCGGCTGGTACAGCTGATTCACGAAGACACGGACCTGCCCGAGGAGACAGGGGAAGAGAACAATGCAATTATGCAGGTTTGTCAGGAAATCAAAGCTTACATTTCAAAGCAGAAATACAGATTTGCTTCAGCAAGCTATGACACGAGAAGAGGCTGGCAAAGCCAGGCATCTCAGACTGTCACCTGTGTGTTTATTTTTGGAAACAGCAAAAAAGATCAGAGTCTGCTGTCAACTTCCTCTGCCACAGGTAGGAAAGGAATGGCTCTTTCTCTCTCCTTCTGCTCACAATTGATCCTAGAACCTCCAGCTTTTGGCTGATATTTTTAAAAAGTTCATTTTTCTTGATGGAATGCAAGAAGAAAGATGTAGACGTGTATCCTGCTTCCTTGGTATACCTCAAGTCTTAACACTACCTGCAAAGAGATGATCTGACTCCACTGCAGAGAGCTAGCCCACCTCTAGCAGAGGTCTAGTAACTGTTTATTTAGAAACAAACTGAAACACAGGTTGTAATTCAATGTGCTGGATGCCAGAAACAAGTCCAGAGCTGTTGATTCCCAAGTTCAAAAATATATTCTGCTGGTACCTGCCCTTACTGGAATTGTTTGTATGCCCTCAACTGTTTGCTTGTACGTTGAGCAGTCTCAAATAGCTGTTCTCCATTTTGGCAAGACCTATGGATTAGGTTCAGTTCTAGGAAAGCCACTGAAAAGAGCTGATCATGGAAAAAAGCTGTTTTCTTCAGATTCCTTAAGGTAGGTCAAAAGAAATCCCTTAATATGATAAAAATAAAGCAGCAAAATTAGGAGTTTTTTAAAATCTCATCTTTGACTCCTGAAATTAATCGGGTCCTGCCTAGCTAAGAGGTTACAGACAAGGAATCAGACAAGCATTTAAATAAATGAGCCTAACTAGAACAGCCCTCTTTTATTCTGCATATGAAGTGAATGTGTGGTGAAAAACTTGACGATTTTGTTTGGAGAAATTTTTTTGCAGCAGGACAACGTGGTGGCATTCAGTTTGCCAGAATTCAGACATTGAGTGTACTCCAAAGCTATCAATTAAGTATATTTAAAATACATACTTTTCCTTTTTGGAGAGTTCCTTTTTGGAAGTACTATGCACATAGTCCCTCTCAAACCAACTGCCAAATCAACGATAGCCTGTATTTTTCTTTCTCAGTACTTTTCTCTAGGTTTATCAGTAACATAACCAGCTCACAAAATCCAAAATACGGGAAAACTTTAAATTTATACAGCAATATGATGATCTGAATTTTATCCTATTACTCTCCTAATGATTTCTAGTACTGCAGATGCCTTTTTGACAACTAATATTTATTGACTTTATTTTTCTGCTAAGCCCAACATGCAATTCAAGTACTTCAAAGAGTATTCCTATGCATATTGAACTTATTTTTATGGACTTTTATCTCTTTTTTTTTTTTTTTAAGCTTCACTTCCTTAAATTTCTTTTCACTATTTATTTTATGTTAACCTCCTATCCAATATCCAATCACCAGGGTGGTTCCATGCATCACTGTCTGAGAGACGACCAGCCCCTTCAGAGGCCAAGACTTTTAAATACCTACAGCTTGGCTGGAATCCATTGAGGATTCCTGAAAAATGCCCTCAATTAAAATCTTGTGCCTATTGCCTCATTGGACTCGGCCAACACCTCCCCTGGGCGCACCACTAGGTGGCACGGGTGTCCCACGGATGGTGCCCCACGCATGGCTGTCCCCTAGACGGGCGTCCCACGGTCCTGCCCCACGGCCAAGGCTGCCCGCAGCTCTGCCACCTGCCCACAGGAGGCCAGCCAGCGTGGAAACGGGCCACTGCAGGCTAACCCGGCCAGGTGGGGAGAAGTTTTGTGGCCCCACTGATCTGCGGGTGCCGGTCAAGCTGCCGTGGGACACACCGGTGCCGAAGCCCAAAGGCAGAAGTCGGGATTCCCAAACCTTGGCAACTGAAAAAACAAGTTGACACAACGCCTTTTGTTGTCATCTGAAAATCTGTTCTTGATCTAATTGTCCATTTCTGGGAGTTTTGTTTTTTTTTTTTCTTTCCCCGCTCCAGAATGATAAAAAGTCAAATGTATCAACAGACAAAGGTCAAATCTCCACGGGGGATTTAACCCTTGCCATAATGATATTTCTTTCCATGTGCTCCTTTTCTTTTTCTGTACTGAGATTTCCTGATGCAGGGGAACACACCCTGAAAGCGTGTAAATGCTGGTGTATCTATCTCACCAGCTGATTGTTGGACAAGTAGGTGCCCTGAGAGCCAGAAGTCCAAAGGACAGTGTTGCAGGAGCGGAGGCCTTCTGTCAGCTTGGACTAAATGCCCTTACTTCTGGGAAGATTAGAGGTGTGTGAGGGAGGGGTATTTCCTGATAAATTCATCCAGATCACAGAACCAGAAGGCACACTTTGAAGAGAGCTGAACAAGTACGCAGTCCAGCTTTGGAGACCTGAGTTGTTTTTTGTTTTGCGTCTTTTTTTTTTTTTTAAACTCGTAGATATAGTTACACATCAGTGATTTAATAGTGGGATTGTTCTTTTGATAAGCAGCATCTAAAATCGAGGTACCTATTTCAGCTTTCTCTGTCTACCTGGCACGCTTTAAGGAAAGACAAAAATGTCCTTAAGTGCTGACTCTGTGGCTGAAAATGACAAGCACTAATTGCACAGTGCAGCTTGCTTTGTGTTTTATTTCCTTTTGACAGACAAATGGCCTGTATAGGTTAATTAGATGCATTTAGTGAAAACTTTGGACTGTACAAAACTGTTTTAACTTCCCAGAAAAGTGCCCTGTCTTTTATTAGAAGCCCCTCAAGCGTATCAAATGCATTTATCATTTCAGACCTGATGCTGGGATTACATCTTAATCACAATAAGGTAGAAACAAATCTGTGTTGGAATGTTAGTTTTATCATCTCTCTACATAATTATGAAACAGCATTTACTAATGTATCAACTACAAGAACAGGAACAACAAGCAAGAGATGTATCTGCTTTGGCTACAAGTCTTCTGTTGCAGGAGGTAGCGTGCCAAAGGATATTGCTTCTCACCTTCTAAGTAAGTGGAACCCTCCACTAAATTAGACAATCTGATCCTCGAGTTTGTGCAATTGGAAATCTTAATTACAGAAAGCACCAAACTAGAATAATTCAAATCTCAAAGGAGTGAGTTTTGCATGTTAGCTTTGTAGTGGTGGAATTTGGGCAACCTCTCTTAAAGGTAGCAGCAGTTTGTTTGCAGTTCGTTAAGGAGCAGGTAGCTCCAAGGTACCCTGAGCTCATGCTCAAGTGATGGGCACTTGCAGGATCAGAGTCCTGTGTGCTCTTTAGTGCTTTTCTTTTTTACTAACTACAGATGCAAATCATGATTTCTAATCCTACGAAGTGATTTGTATAGTTACAGTCACCCTGGTAATTGTCTTCATAGCTTCTAGCTGCCCTCAGAATCTCCCCGCGTACGGACAGGATAAATTTAAAAACCAAACAGCAGCAAGCAGGAACAAGTTTTTCAGCTCTACAAGCCAATAACCTTTGCCCCTCGAGGGCTTGGTGTCTGCTTGGTGTCTGCTCCATTGCTCAAAAATCCCATCCGTGACCTTGCTGTTGGCTGCGGACAGTCCTGATATTTAAAGTCAAACCCAACCAAGCCGAAAGAAAATCCAAACTTTTAGATCAATTCAACATTACGTTAGAAACTCCTGATTATTTCATTCACTCAACCACATGTACACCCTGAAACATTGTATTTTATTTTCCACTTCACCATAATTTAACAACAATGTTCAGTTGGTCAGGACCAGGAAAAGATTATGCACTTAAAAATTGTAAGAGTATCTGACAGACTGTTGGAGTGACTTGCTGACTTTGAGCAGTGTGTGCCTACTTACTCCTGAAAGAGTTTAGGGTTGTTTTTTTTTTTAAGGGCCAGGTAATAATTTATTTTACTTTCTAAAAACTCACAATATTTTAAAAGATGAGATAACCGGTGTGGAGTGCAGACAAGACTCAGCACACAATTTACATATTTTCTTTATTAAATTTTTGAACTACTGTCAGAAGATTCTTCACGCTTTTCACATCACTTTCTGTGCATTGAGACATCAAGCTATATAAAACTTTCCTTTCACTAATATTTTTAATTCTGCTTTTCTTTCCTTGATAAATTTGATCAGCCTTCAGTTCTGTCAAGTTCATTCAGTGTTTTGCACAATCCCCCATAATTTTGTTCTAGCACTTGTTGTCACTGTAAATTTTTGCTGATTTTATGAATAAATTATTACGACACTAAACAATCCTACTTGAGTGTCGGAGCATCTCATTATTAAAAACTGCTGTTCTCTATTAGAGCTTACTGTTCTTTAACCACTTCTTAAACCAAGACAAGCCTTTTCCTATTATTTCAGGACTATTTAGTATTTTAAGACTTTAAAATCTTTCGTTAAGCCCAAATAAATGTAGCCTGCTGGACTGCCTATGTCTGCTATTTTATTATGCAGTGATACTGTTCATTCCAAAAAGTGAGAGGTTTATGTCCTTCTTTCAGAAGACGCTTTTCTTTGACTTAAGTGATGGTTTATTCAGCTGAAATCTTCAGTAGGAAGTCAGCTCATCAGAAAAATGAAACAGGCACGAAACAGCCTCTGAGCCTGCTTCGTGCATCTAGGTCATATCATCACCACCACCTTAGCACTTGCACGCTCTTGGTGACTGTCCCGTTACAGTTGAGCTTCTCGCTCGGTGAGAGCCCCCTAAAACTCCTCTGAGTAATGAAAACGACCGTCTAAATTAGTTATTTATCTGCCTCTGCTAGTGACTGT
The DNA here is from genome assembly GCA_004320125.1 of Scolopax mira. Lineage (NCBI taxonomy): Eukaryota > Metazoa > Chordata > Aves > Charadriiformes > Scolopacidae > Scolopax > Scolopax mira. The sequence continues at coordinate 81,372 of BJBW01006820.1, forward strand.
TTCTAGGGATTTGTAGCATACAGGTGGTGAATCTTTTGAGTTTGTATCTTGCTTCTCAGCCTCGGTCCATATGCAACCAGAGGGCTCAGTACAGTGACAAACACAGCACTGCATCACGGCACCACGAAGCATTATGTGGCTATAGCATATTCCTGCAGGGAGGAGGCAAATAACTTACAAAAGCTACTTAACAATGAAGAAATCTAACCACACCAGACACTGTGCTGATGTGTGTGCATGTATATGGCTGTGTTTTGTTTTCAAAAGAAAGCTTCCTTTTTTTATTAGTCATCTACCTAAGTGAAATGACAGTGGCTTACCTGATGTTAGGTATAGAAAATACATATCGCTTTAGCAGGGAAAAGCTAACTTACGTGAACACTCCCAAGGTTCTCTGTGCCTTTATAAGTAGTGAAATCAAGGTCTGAGAGAGCTGCACAACTTCATTACTTGCACCTTCGCATACCTTCTGCTATATACAATTTTTTCAGTAGTTACTGTTTAAATAATAAAACTTTTGCCACACCCAGGTTCATTAATTTTAACTGTCAAGAATCAGATTCCCTTTCTGGTAACCCCTCCCTCTTGATTTTCCTTTTTTTTTTTCTCATAATATTCTGTAGAAGAATGCGTAGCTTCAAAAGGATATGACCAACCTCATTTCACATTCAGACCTCTCAGCCTTCCTCTAGCTGCTCCTCCATGGGATAAGGTTTGGCTTTTTTCTGAAACTGCTGAAGCCCATCAGCTCAAACCCTGCATCTTGTTACAACATCGTACTTAATTCCCAGAACACATTCTCTGCACTCACCAGCCTCTCTTTTGAAAACACAATATTGTTCTGTTGTGAAGTACCTGTTATAATACTAAATTAATCGAATTAAGTACTGCCAACCCACGGCACTGTCAGGGTTTTGGCCACCCCATGACCTACTGCCTACTGGTGCAGCAAGTCAGCTAACCCTGCAGATTCTGCAGCTGGACTGCATGGCAGGTTCCTCCATCTGAGGTACATGCAGCTGCTGCAGACACCCTGCGTGCAGCTCAGCAGCACCTCTCGAGATCCTGCAGACATGTAGCAACGAACACACAGCACTGTGCTTGGTACACACCACACAAAATGACAGGAGATGTCCTTCGGGGACAGCCGGGGCGCTGGTGCTGCAGCACAGCCACACTTCACTGGCTCCTGTTTATGTCAGTAATGTGGCAAAACTGGCCCGACCCCTGTGATTGCAGCTCCTCTGAAGCTGGGGGATGGACTCAGCGACCTCTCGAGTCCTATTCACACGTACTTCTCTAAACTTCCTTACTGTGGTACATGCTATTTGTTTCGCATCCCCAGCTGGCCAGCTGCATTTCACACACACACCGTAGCCCTGCCACGGCAGAGGGATAACCCTATTGACAATAAAAACCCTTTAAACAATCCTTCTAAAAACATTTTCTGTCTGACAACCACTGCTTGGCTCCCTATGCCGTGTTTTGGAAGGTGGCAAATAAGGCAAGCCAGCTATTTGTTTAATGTCTCCGAGCCAGAAGAGGAGGGAAGTTCGCCAAGTTTTATTATGGTGGGTGGCAAACAAGAACTGAGCCTCCAGCTGGTGTTTCTTGGGGGTTTTTTTGTCTTCCTTGCAGGTAAGACGGAGGAATAAGCGGATCCTTCATGTTCGATTCAATTACAATAATTGGATCAGCTGTTTCAGAAAATTAGCAAACGGTTAGGGATAATGTTGTCTGACATTTTGGTATGGTCTCTAGGTTTATGTGGGCCAGATTCCTCCAACTCTCATTTAACTGAGCATTACACTGACGGGTGGTTCCACTGAGTTCACTCCTCCCACAGCAGGGAGCTGCTGGAGGGATGCCTGTGTGGGATCTTCCCCAGAGATGATGGGTGAATCCCTCAGGAGGGGAAGCTCGGCTCAGGTTTTGGGTGTGAAGCACTCTGCATGTTGCTGGTGCCAAGTGAAGAGAGCCCTCTCCTCCTTCCACACATCAAGGACGGCTGTGCCCTTCAGCAACAGCGTGCACATATTTAAAACACAATAAACATCCAGAAATGCAGGCCAGACCCAAACCTCACTCATCACAAATTAATTTTGGAAGTGAACTTTAAAGTGCCTTTAGCTCTCAGTAAGGTATTTGCTGTGTGGATTCCAGCTGAACAGCGGAAAAATTATTAAGAATTTTTGGTGCTGTATTTTAACCAATCAAAGGAGCCCAGGATACATGGGATAAGCATATTCCTTCTCTTGCAAACATAAATCAACACAACTTTCTCTCACCATGCACGTATGCTAACAGCCTTTAAGTTATTGTCACAGCACTGGCTAAATAGCAGTCCCTCCTGCAAGCAGAGACTGGGAGGCAGACAGACTCAGCAGAGCGCGGGTGATGGAAAAGAAGGGTTGCACAACATTACTCACCACCAGAGGAATGGAGCAGATGACCACCACCAGGGAAGTGGCAATGAGCAGAATAACCATCTGGATCTCTGCTCCGGCCATCCGACGGAAGCTCCGGCGTCTGCGAAAGTCAGATAAACGGCTGGAGGTGGTGTCTGTCCCCAGGGACGTGCGCCGCATGAACTGGCGGTGCATGCGAATTAGGGCCACGCACACCAGGATGTTGCAGATCACGGTGACCATGATCAGGAAGGAGCTGAAGCCAGCGTACATGTAGGAATACGCCGCATGGGTGGCCTCCTTTGTTCGCCAGTCTATGAAACACCAAGTGGAGGGGTACTGCAAGGTAGATTTGCCGAGCCCCATGCTGGGGAGGGCGCAGAACAGCACGTTGGAAGCGTAGATGGCAAAGAGCGTGAGCCCTGCCAGCTTCTTGTCTACGTAATGGTTGTAGAAATAGGCATGGTTGATGGCCAGGTACCTTTCTATAGACATGGCACAGATAATGCTGAGGCCAGAGAGTCCAAAGAAGAGGAGGATGAAGGAGCTGTACTCACACAGCGCCGGTCCTCCTGGCCAGCGGTTCTGCAGGTAAGTGGCAATAGTGACCGGACTCACCAGGCAGGTCCCCAAGAGATCAGTGACTGCCAGCCCGCAGACCAGCGTGTAGAAGGTGGTCTCCTTCTGCTCCTTCCTGGACTTGCAGAGCACCACGATGGCTATGAGGTTGCCCACCACGCCAAAGATGAACATGACGGTGGGGATGGTGGGGGGCTTCCCGCCCTCGGCCCCACTGGCCGTCCCGTTGGCGGAGCCGTTCGCAGGTGGCATGATGGTGGGGTCGAAGGACATGATGCCCGCACGGCCACCGGGGAGCCAAGA
>BJBW01006820.1:84771-125743 GCA_004320125.1 Scolopax mira
AAAAAAAAAAAAAAAGGGAGAAGAAAAAAAGGGGTCCTAGACGGGAGCCGAAGCGGGGTGCCGTCCGGCAGCGGCAGCGCCCAGCCCGCCTCTCCCCGCGCAGAGCTCCGCCGCCCGGCCCAGGGGGGAGCGGGACGGCCCGAGCGCGGAGCGGAGCCCGGCGGAGCGGAGCGGAGCGGAGCCCAGCCCAGGCTCGCCTCGCCTCGCCTCACCTCAGCGCCTCTCGCACCCGCGGCGGGGAGCGCTGAGCGCGGCGCTGGGGCGGCCCCGGGCGGCCTGGCGGCGGCTCCAGGTGCGGCGCGGGGGGGCGGCGCGGGAAGGTGCCGGAGTGCGGTGACCGCCGCTCATCCCCCTCCCGCCGGGCCGGCGGTGCGGTGAGGTGCGGTGCGGGGCGCCGGCTCTCCTCTCACTGCCGCCCCGCCGCGCTCCCGCCGAGTTTCGCCGCGGAGGGCGGGGGCGGCCGGGGCAGCTCCCGCCGCTCCTCCCCGCCCTCTCGCCCCATTGGGCCGCGCCGCGGAGGGCAGGTTGAGCGGGGCCGGGCGCGGGCGACGCGGCCCGGGGCTGCCGCGGCGGGGCGAGGCGGGGCGGCCGTTGGCGGCGGTCGCTGGGGGGTGGGTGCGTGTGAGGGGACGGCGGGTGCCGGCCGGGCCGGGGGCACCTGCCCGCTTGGCCGTGTCCGGGAGGCCCCCTCGGGCCGGCCCGGGGTGTCAGGGGGAGGGCTCCTCGCACCTTCCCTGAAAGGGCAGCGCTCCCTGAGGAGCCGCCGTGTTCCGGCGCGGGGGGCCTGGACGTGGGGAGGCCGCGTCCCACCGGGGGTGAGGCCCTGTCACCTCCACGTCCCAGGGAAGGAAGGGAGCCCTGCGCCTGGTCTCTCTGCAGCGGGGAGAGACGGCGGCTGGGCCGTCTGTCACAGAGACTCAGCGCAGGTGCAGCCGGGTGACAGCGCGGTCGTTAAACACAGGAAGGGTGTACGAACGTTCGAGGGACATGTTTCTATGTGTGTTTCAAGAACTTGTTTTGTCTTGACGGTGACATGATAGCATTATGCTTGCAAAGCCTGGAGATCAAGGTTCCGTCTTCAGCTGGGGCTGATGGAGGGACAGCAGTTGCTTTTATGCAATGCCTGTGTGGCAGCTGTCAGCCCATCAGCGGTGGTGGTGGAGTCCCCTGACCAGAAAAGTCCACAAAAACGTACCACCACAACAGGTACAAGTGTAGGTGTTGCTGCTGGAGGGGAAAGCCCTAGAGAGCTAGTGCTGTTGGGTCAGGGGAGAAGTTTCTCACCGTCATTCTGGATCAGACACCCAGGCTCCTTTCTCGTACATTGGGTGACATCAGTGGCTACAAAGGACACAGAACCTGTTCCCTGGAAACATGACATTTGTATCTTTACAAGAACCTCTTCTGTGTCATAAAGCCAAAATGTATTATAAAAGCCTGATTGCTGTTCAGTGTTACTGTCTTTCTCCCCCTTCCTTTTTATAAGCCCGTAAAATGTGGGCATAGTCTTTAGTAGAGTCGTGGTAATATCATGACATACTGACAGCAAAAGTACTGAAAGGCCAAAATATACGAGAAACAAAAAGTGGGTGCTGTGGGAAAGAGAACAAAGAGTTTAATTTTCAATGTCATGGGAACAGACGTGAAAAGAAAAATGGATTTTGTATTTGAACAACTTTTTTAGTGTTGCTATCTAAATGAGAACAAGTCTTTGAAAACTAAAACACAAGGCAAAATTGTTGGTTTTGAAATAACACATATAAAGGTAGATGATGGTAGTGGTGGCAGTCTAGTCTGCTCAGATGAAATAAACAGAACTTTTTTTTTTTATAATAGATATTTTGTCAGTATTGACAGCTCTTTACCTTTTATGAAATTGGAAAATCATTCTGTCAGAAGCACAGAGTGAGTAGGAGCACGTGGGAGTAGAGGTTGCTCAATTACGTTTGACAAATTGTGAGAAGAAAATTATAAGCACTTCAAAATACTTTCAAAGGAAAGCACAGTACAAAGGCTGCTTCTTCTTCTCTTTTAAACAGTTTTCTGGCTGCTCCTGGAAAGCTGATGCAGGTACAGAGCAGGTGCTGAAATTGGGTGGTTTAATTGTATGTGCTTTCTTGATAGTCCTTCTTCCTTACACTGACACTTTGGTGCTGTGGTGTTAAGAGGCCATAATGTGGGATTAAGTTAACACAGGTGCAGGGTAACTAGAACAGGAAAAGAATTACCTAGCTTCCCTGCAGTGGTGCAAAGGTTTTTAATGACTAAGGGCGAAGAAAATGATTTGTGTTTTGTTGCTGGTTGTTTTCCACCTTTTTTCCTATCGACAAACCCGATTTTATGAGGTATTTTGACCCTCTCATAACAGACTGTGTCTTCAGAAGCCTCAATCTATAGTAGAGAGTGCTCAGATCCTCTATGGGTACGTATACATGTGTGTGCATGTGAAGGACTGAAAGCTCTTTTTCATTCTACAAGTTCTGCCTCATAATGAATACATCCAAAGAACTAATTAAAAAAGCAGAAAAGTCAGGAAAAATCAAGGAAGAAACAACAGAAGTATAGTTTTGAGTGCAAAGATAGTAAGATCAATTTTTTGGAAATACTTCTTTAATTAGAGAATATGATAGAAATCAGTTACTGAATTGCGGGACAGGTTGCATGTGAGCTTACTGTATCTACCCATTTTTTAAAACTTCAGAGTCATTAGAAAAAATTGGGAACTTCTGGTAGTTTCCCTTTTATGCTAATGGTCCTGATATCTAAAACTCCTACTCACGATGAAAAATATAATCATGCAAAAGCCTTATCCTTCAGAGCAAAGAGGAGACTTAAAGTGGAAATGAAAAACTGAAGAAATTCCACTTGCAACATGTCATGCTGTCATAACAGCGAAGTCCCATGTTGGAGCATTGAGTAACCACCAAAGACCTTCTGTTTGTGAGGAAACCACTTAGGGGAGAAGTCAAAATATCACAAAGAAAAAATGAAAGCTTTGGATAATGTTATGGAATCATGTACAGAAAAAAAGCCCGATTCGTTTAAAAAGTAGGAGATTAGGAAACATTGACACTTAAAATGATTGGGATAAACTTTAACTTGCCTCAAGGTAAACTTTTTCTGAGTTGAATTTTGTTACAACTTTTAGAAGATTAATACTGAAATACATGAGTCAACTCCTATAGGTTGATTAGTTGAGCTGTTAACTAGATGTCGTTATATTTCTACCTCAGTGAAAGATTTAAAATACTTGACTTCTTTTGTCTCCCATAGTGTGGTAAGAGACTCCTATTTATTCAGCATCTTTCACCCACCACGTGATATTTTTATAAAGGTCCTTTAGCTAGGTGATAATTCCAAAATATTACTTGTGTTCCTCAGGGCCAGATGGAATATAGACAAATTAATTGTGCAGATGTCTCCCTGCTGTATGTAACTGAGATTTTAACACCAAAATGACCATGTAGACATCTGAATTGATGGGAATTTTCTGTCAGTGCTTCTATGAATTCAGCTTTCAGGAAAAAAACAACCGTTACACTAAACTCTACATGCCAAAATGAAATCATTATTAATAGACAATGGAAACACACTGAACAAAATGTTACATAATAGTCCTTAATTAATCATTAGGAAAGAAAAAATGGACAAGAAGTAAGTTGAAAAATACTTAAAAGGAAGTGGGAAATTCTGTAATGTTATTTGAATGGAAGTAGCATTTTAAGTAGATAGAAGATTTTATATTTTAAAGTGTATAATATTTTCCTGCCCACGTATTTTCCTATAAAATCATCATAGATAGTAGCTTTATTAAATTTATTTTAAGAGTTCTGGTTACTACTAGTATGAGTAGCAGTATTACTAGTCCTTCTGGCATAGTTCCCTTGTACCTGATAAAGAATCTTGATGAATGGGGGATTTCCCTGAGCGGGGGAATTCTCTGGGGAGCAACAGCAGGCGCCCCCCGCCCCCCCTCCAACCCCCCCCGGCTCTTCTCCTTGCGTGACTCTCCAGGAGAGAGCTGGAAACTGCCACTGCCAGGGGATCTGGTGGGGCACTGGCACGCGAGGCACCTCGGCACTCCAGGAGGACACTATCTTGCCAAAAAACACAGCTCTATAATTTACTCCACAGTCATGGTTTCCATATTAGTCAATCATGCTACTGAAGTTTGGGGTTTTTTTTCCTGTTTAAATGATGCTGTTAATCTTTATAGTACACTGAATGACTTTTTCCTTTGTAAAAACATTTGTCACTGCAGCCATACATAGTTCTATTTTAGCAGTTATGGGGTCTGTATTAACCGTTAAAATACTTTTGAGTTATTTTTGTCAACCTGTTTCTTTGGAGCAGTATAGACGAAAAGAACGTCTTCCTCAACAGTTGCTTATACTGTTTTTTGTTCTTGGTGGTGGTGGTTATTTTTTTAGACTTTGGCTGTTGTTACTTGCCTTTTAGAGGCCAGCGTCATAAAAGGGTATTTCATAGAAGAGCACTAATAATTAGTTGTCAAAGCATTTTCTCACTTTAGAGCCCTTAAAATAATTTTGTCTAATTCAGGTCTTAGCTGATAAATTGTAAGTAGACAGCTAAGTCAGACACTATGAAGAAAAAAATCTTATCAGTTAAATTCCTGTTGGCACAAACTGTGTCACCTTCACTGTAGTAAATTAATATCTTTTTAGAACACATGCTGGATAGGTTTTACAGGGATCATTAGAACATACTTTGTAAATATTAGTAATTGGAAATTTTGGTATTGTTCTAGCTTTCTGCAGTTGGCTGTGTGTGGTGGTTTGTTTTGTTATGATGAGGTACAGTAATCGACAGCTGTGGTGGAAGGAGAAATAACCCGGCTTTGCACAGGAAGTAGTTATCTGGCAGGTCCTATTCAAGCCTAGCTATTCTGCAGATTTTCTTTCCATGGATTCTGACTAATTCTGTAGTGGTACCTGTGTGCCAGAAATTTCAACAAAGCAACAGGCTGTCTTCTGTTTCTTTTTTTTCTTGAGGTGTGATAATGAGCCCTGGGATGTGTTAAACAGACATATTCCACAGCTTTGCAGAAAGAACAGGGCTGTGCATTTCTGTTGGAAAGGTGAAACTTTTATCAAGCGTTAAAAGCTGTGTACCAAAGGCACCTGTGATTTTTGCAACCAGATTAGCAGTCACAGAAGTGGCTTAACTCATGATATGGTTTTGTAGCATTCCTTTCTTTGTTGTCATACTTGACTTTGGCTTTTTTTTCAGCACCTCCTTGTAAAAGAAACTGAAGTTTCTCAGGAAAATATACTACCTCTTGGCAAATTGTGTTCTCTGTTTCTGGCCTGGTGAAGCATGTCAAGAAGACTGAGAATAATTTTGAGGTGAAATTTGTTTTCTTCTGTGAAAGTACCTGGACCATCTTTGGAAAGTGGGCAGAATCCTTTATAGTATTTGATGAGGCTATATGCACCTCTGCAGCATGAAGGCTGGCTCAGGCATGTGATTTGAGGCTAGATGTGAATTATGATCAGCTGAAAGTTTAATAAAATTTTCTTCTTGTACCATCCTGCCCACTATGGGGCTGGGCGTGAAAGTGTTTCCAGCTGTCAGGATGGATTAACAATTAGTAGTGCAATGCCATGGCTCTTTCATTGCCTAGTGGAAGAATTCTCCTCATAAATCCCGAGGCTGGGCTCTTTGGGGAAGATTTTTCCTTTTTATAAAGGAAAATTATTCAGAAATTATTCAGAAAGTTTTTTGTATACTATGTAACTACTGTATGTAATCAAATCTTGCACAGGGTGAATTATATCACATTAAGCTTTGAATTATGAAAGATTCCGGGATGAAGAAAAATAATACAAACTGACAAGCTACTTGACACTATGTGTAAATCAGCACCTTGGTTCTTAGAAAAATGTACTTAAGCCCATAGAAAAAAGGCTAATTTTGTGCGAATGATTCATGTGTAAGGTGAGTCAGTTATCTTTCATTAAGAGGACACTGACTGCAAAATCTTTGAAATGAAAACCAGCTTTAGTAACCTGCAGCAAATGACAAACTGTATTTGCAGCTGAATGCTTTTAAAGGTCTGCAATAAGTTTTTAAGTTTTCTTGCCTGTAAATTCTCTGTTATTCCAGCAGAGGGTAGTTTATCCTCTAGGAAGCTAGGTGTGTCGAAGGAATGATCAGGAAAGGTGACTTAATGATTCCCATTTCCTTTTATTTGTGATAGGGCAATAAAAATTAACTTCAACAGACTGACCTCATCACATTAACAAATGCTGAAGCATACTGTTAAGCTACGGTATGTTCTTAGACTGGAACTGGAAAAGGCAGCCAAATTCAACAGTAGTCCTATTTCTGTCCTGCCACCAAGTGCTTCATTTGCCCTTTAAGGATTACTGCAGTTTGCTTTTGCTGAGAAGAGTTGCATTATCAGCCTGATGCTTAAGAGCTACTTGACTTTCACTTGCTAGCTAGTAAAGTAGACTTAACATTTTTTTTTATGCTGAATGCATAGAATCACTTCAGCTTGTTTATCGTTGCTTAAAAACTCTTTGAGATCTGGACTGATGCAATTGTGCCTGGTTTTAGCTCTTTACTCTAGGGCAAGGGTGTCTTATCTGTGGTAGAGACACAAACTGCTTAAAACCTGGTAATAATTTTGGAACAGTTCTTCTAGTGGTGGTATCTCTCACCCTTCTTTCTACCACTGTCCCCACTGCTACAGCACCCTGTATTAAAGGGGAATATACATTTGTGGGTTGTCATGATAGTACCCACCTGCATCTGCTTTCTGCTATATCGCGTGGTGACTAGGAGGATACTCTATCTAGAGTTCTCCTCTTTGCTGATACTTTATTTTAAATCAGTCATCAGGGAGCAGTCCTGCCAGTAAACTTTTGTGGCTGTCGCTCATGAAGTACAGCAGAAGCTCTTCTGATCTGAGAGCATGAGGGAGTGCACTGACCACTGACTCTTAGAAAGGGCAACAGGAGGAATGTGAGGATCCACAGCCGTTCTGTTGCTATGGTTCAATGAAGCCCTATTACTGAGAATTTGTTTCCATTCAAAGCAGCATTTCAGCTCCCCGTGGATATTGGCCTTTTTATCTGCTTTCTAGAAAGACTAGTTTGGTCTACTGATTATAGAAAGAAAAGGCAGGGCTCTGAGAGCCCCACAAGGCAAAGTAAGTATGGGTCTGTACTTCAGGCTGCTTTGCACCTCTGTGGATCTTGCAGCTGGTACATGAAATTTTCAACACAGCCATTGAAAAACCATCTAACTGAATACTACGTAATGTAACAGCAACTAATATTTATAATTTAATTTTTTTTAGGTAGAAGACTAATACAATTAGTATAATGCTGCATATTTTAAATTTGAGCATCAGTATCAGTTGCTCTGAAAAAAAAATATGAATCAGTACTCCTTTAAGAAACCTGTGAATATGCTTAGTGTCAGTCATGTCCATGGCTTTTATGGCTACTTTGATCTTGGTGTTACTGTCACTCAGACTTTTTCCCTGTGGTGTATGGGGAACTTCTTTTTTTCTTTTCTTTTAAAATAAATGTCTACTTACAGGTAGGCCTGTAAGTCAAAACTAGTCACTCTGTGTTACAACCTTTTCCCTCCATTTTCTAATTTTGATTTCAGAAATGGCACATTATTGGTTTCTACTTATTGGGAAAAAACCACACCAGACTATATCAGGGGTTAATAATGTATCTAAATATTTTGGAGCAATAGGAGTATAAACAATTACTTTGATTCCATTTTAAACCCCATATTCTGCATGCTCCAAGGATTACAGTAAAGGTCTTAAATGTATCAGTAGAAGGTTTATGTCATGCTCTCCACCAGTTATACAAGAAGCTTAGGCAAGTAATCTCTTCCAGGCCTGAGTACCAATCCAAGATTGCTGTTGTCTAAACACCAGACAGACAAAAGAAGGTGGAAAACCCAGGACAGTTTTTCCAAAGTCACACAAAGGGTTAGTGCCAGAATTTTCACTTGCCTGTCCCTTGCAATCTCAGTTTTCTCTGTTGCCTTCCAAAGTGAAAATAGCTTTGTCTAGAAGAGATAGACCCATTTATAGTTGATTTGATGTTTTTAGTTTGAACTTTATACTGTTTCACTTATAAGCAGTTTGCAAAGGACTAATGTCTGCTTAATTGACACTGTATGTGTTCACAATTAATATACTTTTAATAGGCATAAGTAAACTTTGAACCACTGCATTCTTTCATAAACAGTTCACCATTTATTACAGGTGATTTATGTATTAGCTTAGTAATATTTTTGAGCAGTTTATAAATGAATCTTCATACAGATGTCTGGTATTTAAATATCCTACCCATTATTGTAGGATCTGGCTGTGTTAGAGTAGCAGACTGGAACAAAAATGAACTCCATTGTCTTTAGAAATGTAGATAGATAATAGTTTTAAATAATGCTGTTTTCTTCACCAGCTGAAAAGCCTCTCACTGTCAGGAAGGCATTCAGTGTGTTTGACATTAAGGGTGGGAGAATGTTTGTGTAATTATAAATGTTAGACTTGCAAACACGCCTTTTGATTGCAACAGCCTGAACTTCCACATGTCAACAGGAATCATAACTTTTCACAAGATAAACCTTGGTTTATGTACCTTGGCATTGAGGCTGCTCTTTTCTATATAATTTCACTATGTATGTTGCTAAATTGTAGCTGAATTTTATACGTGTGCACGTTTCAGATGAGGCATTTAGATAGTGTGTACATATTCTTGACTAAACATTCAGTTGCTACAGCTACTGTATGCAGCTGTAACAGTTTTGGTATTGTGATGAAAGCTCAAATCGCACTAAGTATGAGTAATTACCTGTGATCATACAGGCTTGTGATATCTTGTGCAGTGCTGCTGAGCCTGGTATTAATTTTAGAACAGTTGCTTGTTGCTGAGGTCTGAACCTTTTCAAGAAACTCTACGTGATTCTTTCCTAGTTATGTAGCACAAAAAAAACTTAAGTGCTCTACACCGTCTCTGCAGTAGTTTGCTGTGTTTATTTTATTTTATTTAAGAACTTGAGGATGGATCTAGGAAGTGGAGTAGCTGCAGTCCTTATCTGGGGAGGAAGAAAGAAGGAAGATTGAAGCTACCACCATGTCATGTGAAGGATTGCACTTTAGGACTGTTTGGTTTAGTACAGTAAATGGAGTGTCTGTGTGCTTCCCATCCTTTCTTAGATAAACTGACTTTCATGTGCATGACATGTTATCTAATCCTGGAAATGATTGGTCAGTTCTCAGAGAAATGCTAACTCAGGATGTATTAAGTTTTGTACCAAGCATTTCTGTGATATGTGAGACTCCTTGAGATGTGCTGACAAGAAAGAAAAAGGAAAACAATGCAAAAGAGCCGTGTGTTGTGTCGGATTATAATGGCCTATGGAAATCTCAAAGGTTTATGCCATCTCGTTTGCAATTTCTTCCTGCATGTTTATCTGTAATAAGCTTATTGCAGTAATGCTTCAACCACACCTACCCAAACAGGTGCAAATATAGCAGTGTTGTGGGACACTGGAAGGAATGTGTGTGATGTATCACTCAGTTCATGGACATGTATGCCATGTGGACTGCATTCCTGCATAATGTCCTGATGCATATTAGACAAGCAAGATACTCATGTGATGTAAATCATATAGTTTCTTGGAAATGTACTGATTCATATCACAACAGAGAATCTAACCTAGTATCCCTAATTAGGGGAAATTACAATCTGTGTTACAAATAATCTAAAATAATTTTATATATGTTCAGGGAGAGAGATAAACATAGAATGTTTTATTTTAATGATTAATGGTTAATCACGTTAATTTTATTAGTGTGATGAGAGAAGGCATATTAGTTGTAAGACTGTAGAAAGATGGTAATTTTCAAGAAGACAGCTGGTATGGCATACAAATTGTGGGAGGTTTGGTGATAAGACTGCAAATTATGGAAGAAAAGAACACAACAGGGGCACGTGGAGAAGTGGAGTTGGAGAAGACTTGTTTTGTAGGTCCCTTTCTTTCTCTCTGAACTTTCCTGTTTGTATATCCAAAAGGTTTTCTTCACTATTTCCTTGTGAATTTCTATAGCCTTTCTGTCAGTGGTCTCAGTCTGGGCTGCTCGTTTTTACACTGGTGTCCACCCAGAATTGTGCTGCCGCCCCAGCCATCAATGTGCTTCTCCTCTCTAGCAGTGACACGTTGCTTCTGGATCTCTTCTCTAATTCACTGGGCACTACACTCACAAAGAAAAGCCCAAGTTGCAGTGGCGTTGGGCTTTGCAGTGCCTAGGTGCTCCGTGTTAGGGAGTTAACAACCACTGAGGTTGGCTGCTTAGGTTGAAAAGGAGAGTTATATGGCAAATCCCAGCAAGCTGCATGGTGAGCTGCTTGGGGGGAGATGTTGAAAAGAGCTTCAGATGGGGGAGTGCCTTAAGCAGTGCCATTTTCTGCATTGTCTGGAACTGGGAAACTGTAGTCTCCTTCAGCTCAGGATCCCTTTCCTGAAATTAGCTGTATAGCCTTTTTTTTTTTTTTTTTTGTTCTAAAACTCTTACTGTTGTGTTCCTTACCTGCCACTCCCAACTCATGCTATGCGCTAGCTCAGCAGTTAAAAGGCAGCAGGCTTGTGTTTGGTTCCTTTCTCTGCCTGAGGCAGCTCAGATCAGCGTCTCCTATCTTCCAGGAAAGTATCCTGGCTACAAAATACTCTGAGGTGGGATGGCAGCAGTGTCTCATTTTGAAAATGTTATGTTCTGTGTGGAATAATTAAATATTAATTGGGAGTGCAAAATAAAATCAGTTTACGGATTAGCTCATGCATCTGGGAGTAAAGAGAGATAGTTTTTAAGCCCTAGTTCCAGAGAACACTTGCCAGTAGTAGTCTTGCTGTCTGTCTTCAGCCTGGTTTTCTGAGGATGTCCTTGATTAGGGTGTCACAGCCGAGGGAAGCAAAGGAATGTGGAACTATCCATAGATATGAACACAAGTGAAACTGATTAAAATTAAGATAGTACTAGAGATATCAGCTATCTTGAGCAATAGGAGCTGAGTGTGCTGATATTCAGGGTTAAGTAGCAGTGACGATGCTGAGTATCTAATTTTAGAATGTAGGCACCAAATCAAGCATCTAAATCCTACCTATAGTATGTTTATACAGATCTAACCATGCATGTCAATGATGAAAATATAAGGTATTTTTAAAGTCACATGTAATCTGTTGTGCTGCTGTCACTGCTTTGATCCTTTATCTGTTGTATGCCTCTCTGACACCTCCTCTTTTGTCTCCTATTTTCATAGCTTCCCATTTCCATATATGTTGCCACTTATTCTTGCAAGAATCTCTTACTTCCTTTTTGCTTGATTCCATGTCTGAAATTGCTCCTTCAGCTACACTACGTCATGGGTCTGTTCAAAGCTGATTATCTTACCAATAGTTTCTGTAGGTTTTTAGCTTTCATCACTTCCTTATTGGAAGTGATCCTCTGATACCATATTAACCAACTTGACTAATGTATGACAATGATAGTATCAATGTTCTTTCTGCTTACTTTTTGTTTTCTACAGGAATGAATCAATCTATTTTATCTAATTTTTATCCCAATTTTTGTTGATTATTTGACTGGATAGTCACTGGTAGCTACCTTTTGAAAGATTAATGGCTCATGCAGTATCTTATACAAATGTATAAAGATTTAAGTATTAGAAATATTCTGTACCGGTCACATTTTGATCAGTGATCTGAACTCTTCCAACATTTTCGAGCTCTGCGGATTATAAGATTCTGTTCTATTTCTTTAATACTTATAACCATCAAGAAAAAAATACATTTTTTTCAGTTTTATTTTTTCAGTCATAAGGAGCTGTGATGAATACCGATTTGTATTTTCAAGCTGTAATCTGGTATGATTTTAGTTGTAATGTACTAAGCATATAGTAGTGACTTCCATCTTAAAAATTGTGGTGGGTATTAAAGTTAATATTTTACTGCAAACCACATTTTTTAGCAGAATACAGAAATAGTTGAGAAGACTAAACTGGTTATGGTTCTTGGCTTTCACTGTTACAGGGCTTTGCTAATAGTATGCTTGGTAATACTCTAACAGTGGCTATGAAAACCCCATATAAACCAAGAAATTTCTCTAATAAATATGTGACTTCTGTATCTGTCTAGTGTCTAGAAACTGTTAATACAAAAGTGGATGTTGTAGACATCAATTTCTGGAGTAGTTACGATTAAGGAAACTTAAAGGCCAGAGGCATATGTAGTGAACAGTATTTTGAAAAAGAGTGTCTGTTATTGTAGGACAGCCTTACTGGCAGTTCTAAGGATTGTGTTTTGTCTGGGAATAAGAAGAGAATGTGTTAGAACAGTACCAAATCTTTTATAAACTATAAAATTCAGACTAAAGTCCATTATAATAGCAACCATAAACAAAATGTTTAGGTGTCTGAAATATCACAGTGTGGCAGATTAATGGGTATTTTAGCGATAGGAAGAACTGCAGTCTACTATTTTTAGTAGACCAGCATGAACTTTTCAAAATACTAGTTGTCTTATCTGAAGCACACAGATATTAATATAAGGCCATCTTATGTAAAATGGATCATCATGACATTTCAAGAGCACCAGTAGAGGTAGTTTTGACTATATACTTTCTCACTGATTTAAGAGCATAATATCTTTTCATTCAGCCCCAACATACATTATCTAGCCCTTTTATCTGTACAGAGGCAGAGTAATAAGCACTTATTCTTTTAATACTTTTGTTAAATGTTTGCAGTGTTACTTCATTTTTTTCTCTGTGCTACATTAAGCCAACAATAGGAAGCATAATGTATGTTTTTTATTCAGACTGATATACTCAGTTATTGCACTCAAGGTATTTAGCATTGTAATGATTCCTGATATCATAATTCAAAACTGAACTAACTGCTGCTATGTTTTTTTACTCCTCATCTCCCAAACTATTTAGTATTAATGAGAAAATCTGAATCTCTTTGTGAACTTACCAATACGACATAAAGTGTTTGTGATGCTGATCTTAGGGGGAAAAGTATGCAGATATGCTTGGAAATGCCCAGTTACTAGCTTCTCTCTAATCTCCTAACAGAGAAGAGGTCAGAGAGTTTTTGGTAGCCAGCCAAAAAGTTGCATCATAAGTGTTTTAAAATGACAAATAAAATTCCATTAACTGTGACCTGTTTCTATGAAACTGTAGTGATGCACATAAGTCAAAACAGATTGAAATCATGCTGTGCTGTTCCTGTCTGGTGTTTTCAGGATATTTATATTATCAGAATATTTGCTAACTGTGGTTGAGTTGAAGGTATGTTGAAAATGTCATCACCCGTTCTCATGATAAGATGCACAGATGGGCTAAAAATTCCCTTATTTCTTTGTCAATTGTTTGCCAACACGCTGACAAGCTATGTGTTAGGGATTTGAATTTTTTCTGTATTAATCTCAAGACTTTTCACGTGTTATTAATTTCATTCTTCACTTCTGCTTTTTTAAGCACCCTCAAATTGAATTTGAACTCTCTGTTTGTTCAGCTGTGTTCATGTCTCAGAGACATGAACAGTGGATAAAGCTAATATAAAGTCCCATGGGATAACAATGACTATAAACTAATACTGGATAACAACTGTAAGCCATGACTCAGAGTTTCTCGTTTAATTTAAAAGATTGATTATTTTTTCAACCTTTTTCTTATTTTTGGGTGTGTTTTTATAATCCCTGAAATCGCCACTTTGAGTTATTCCTGGAAATAATGTTGGTGCAATCTTTATAGAGAACTATGGAGCTACAACTAATCCAGGTCATGTCTCCTGTCTTCAACTCCATGTCTTCAGATCATCAGCCTTAATGCTGTTTCTGAACTCCATTGGGGTGTGTGTTTTTGAGAGAGATTGCAGAGGGGCATGAAAGAAGAACTGCATCCTAAATTTATGCTTCATTTCCTCCATGTGCTTGAATTCGGCCTGCAGAAGTTTGTTTAGCAGAGTACTTAGTAGAGGCAGTAGAACTCTTGAGCACTAATGAGGAACAGAAAGATAAATACACTTCATAATAAATTAATGTTGCTATCCACTCAGAACAAATTTTAAGGAGGCAAATGAAAATTAAATATTTATAAATAAAATGAACTGAATTGCAAAACAAATTTCAGTCTTTAAGAGGAAGGGGAAGCCTTCTGAAAGCTAAAACTGCTGTTACAGTAACTGGAAGGCTCAAATATTGCACAAGAGATTTAGACTGACAGCAGATGAACAGTTTAGGGAAATGAACAACTGAGCAGCTCTATTTCCAGTAGACATAATAGACTCAGCAGATTACTTGTGGAGATAATATCCGCAGAATTGGAGTGCTACTAAGGCTTGTAATTTTTTGCCAATTTTAAGTCTTAATGAACTATATTTAAAAAGCACAATGAAAGGTGCTGCTGCTCATTTTAAGGAGCTCAGACTTTAGTAGAATTTGTCTTCTCAGGAGGAGTATGCTTTTGCTCTTTGCTTTTCAACTTGCTATTTGATCTTCAACTTGTTCCTGAGTCTTTGCCGTGATGACTGGATGCTTTCTTTTTGCTAAAAATAACTCGCAGTTTAAGAAAAGTTTAATAAAGGCATTACTTTATGTCCTGCTGAAATCTGCATTTCAGAAAGTTTTATCTAGTTTATTTACACTGATAATTTAAGCCCTTCAGCTTTAGATTGTTGAAAGGCAGATCTTTCAAAGGTGTCCATAGAGATTAGATCACAAAAAAATGATTAATATGGAGATTCTCACCCAAATAATGACTCTATGCAGACCTTTACAAATCTATACTTCTTGATTTATACTGTAGGGAATAGATGACAATCTATTTTGTATGGTGTTTAGCTCAGGATGACAGACTGAAGAAGTATCCAAGAGAAAACTGATTGCTTCTTTTCAGTATGGCTTTTCAATGATGCAATGAAGGAGAGACACATTTTGAAATATCTCCTCTGTTAGGTAGCCTTAGTTTTGCTTTCCAAGAATGTTTCCCTGATGGTCCAGCATTTCCCTCTTTCTCTGTTGAGTCAGAGGACTACCCGTGTCACTATTTCCTTGGTAATTATAAGCTCCTCCCACGAGTTTCCTTGTCCTTTTGCTTCTGAGTAATGCCTTCTCTCTTGCTTTTTAAATTTTTCTTTCCTTTTTTTCTTTTTTTTTTTTGGTGCCAAAACATCTTCATTTGTTGGGGGCTCCTGTGAACGCTGACTCCTCTTGGGTTTGCCTCATGTCTCTGATATCCCTGATCATCTGCATCTCCTGGACGCTGTAAACCAGGAAAAATACCTACTGCTCTTTGTTTTTCCATTTCCAGGTTTGCAAATACAGATCTGCTCCTACTGCCACACTACTTGGTAGTGTAAACATTTTCTATCTATACATAGCTTTTAATAGCTTTTGTTTGGAAAAGCACTACTGCTGTGGGTTTTTATGACGTTATACCTTCCTGAATGAGACTTGACGGTTTGAAAAAGATGGATTGCTGAGATTTTTTTTGTGCCATGAATTAATTTCTGACATTAAGATAATGAGACAGGTACTACTGAGACAACCAGAGAACACTTTAGTATTGAGTACTGAACACTCAGTAATCATATTTTTTGGATAGAGTATTTCTTTTACAATCCAGGATAGTTACCAGATTAAGTATGCCACTTGTCTGTAATCAGGGCAATGGACAACAGAAGTGAAAGCAACCAAATTGTCTAAGGTGGGATTGTCCTCATTTTAATTGCATAATATTGACCATGTGTCAGCAGGAGAGACAAAGAGGAGGGATATCAGCAGCTCATGGGTGGATGTTACCATGTAAGAGTGCCGGCTGTTTCAGGGGCTGTATTGCTTTGAGCATGTGAACTGGGAGTAATTCTACTGAGAAAGAGTACGGCTATCTAAAAAACCAATACTGAGACCCAGGAATAAAACCAGTTATATTTCTAAGAGGTAATACCATTACTTTATACGTTTCCTGCCAGCTACAGACTTCTTGAGCTGGAGGATGGACAGTGAGAATAGAGGGCAGGGACTGAAGTCTTCCTATAAAGGGCTTCAAGAACTTAGTGCCAGTGTCAAACTTGATGCACTGAGGTCTTGTGTTTGTCTAGTATGCTTCAAGGCCTAAGTTTTGTAATTTTTCCTCTGGCGAAGCTACCTGTATGTCCTTGGCATTAACAAGGCCTTATATAATGCTTTCTGTATTTTGTCAGCTGTCATCATACTGATTTACTCAGGACTGTGATTTTACGGTTCTTGGGAGTTTCTTGATCTTTGCCTCTCTTCAAAGAGCAAGAAGACCAGGGAGCATATTGTGAGTCTGTTTGGTAGCACCAGGAATTAGCACAGTAGAAGCCCAGGAAGATGCACTCTGTAAACTCTAGGACACAGAAGTAATTTTGTGTTTGTGTTGCTAAATTGGCTCCTGGGAACAGGTTTCAATGATGTGACACAGGCATAAAAATAAAAATAAATAAAATAATAAAATATATTATTTATTTGTGTATGTTCACATTCAGTGAGATCAGGAAACAGATTAAGGTGAAAATTAACCTCCAGATTCAGGTGAAAGCACTCCAGGCAACAATATTTCAGAAACATAAAACCAAATGTGAGTCAACAAACACCTACAGAAAAAAAAAAAAACCTGTATGTGGAGAACAGCAGCCAGCATCCTGTTTCATTTCAAATCGTGCTAAAACTCTAACTTAAACCAGGAGGCAGTTTAAGGCAGTTTAAAAAAATAATAAAAATAATAAAAATATAGAGTGCAGCTATAGCCATGTAAGCAATGGGTCTTGCAGCAGTGAGCCACATACCAGTTTATCAATCAGATACATTCATGTATGGAACTGTGTCCTGTGCATGACTTGGTTTGCACCAAGGCATGCTGACTATTTATAGGAAATCTGGAAAGTCTGGTGCTGTCTCCTTAAGCCTTATAAACAGCCTGCAAAGTCTTACAAAAATTGATGGAAATTGAAAATTCTAAAATAAAGTTTTATCCTATGTATATTTATGTATCCTCAGTCTTAAAAAAACAAAGCCCACTCTTTCACCTGAAATATAACAACTTCAATTTCTTTACTATGAATATTTTTTTTTCCTGGGGTAACTGTAGGTAGTAATAAGTAGAAGAAGAAGCCATCCTTTCGTACTATTTTTTAAAGGGAAGAGTTTGACTTTTAAGAAATCTTACGTTACCTTGAATATCGAATCTCAAAAGATATAGTATAGGAATTGCAAAAATGTATGTACCAGATTATTTTCAGTATTTTGTGATTTATAGCATTTTTTGCTTGCTCCAAAGGTCTGGAGTTATTTGTTAAAAATAATCTATGGAGATTGTCCCTGCAGGACCAGCTTTCAGGGTTTTCAAATTTAGGAACTAATAATACTACAAATCATTAAAGTTCTAACAAAATAAAATCATGGAACAACTCAGCAGGGATTTAGAAATCCTATATAAAAGTTAGTTAGATCATTAGGTGCTTTTTTTTTTTTTGCAACTTTCAGGTTCTGTAACTATCAATTGTGTAAAAACAATCTAAAGTCTTCTTAAATTGTTACTCAGAAACTTTCTAAGGTACAGCTCAGTTGCACATGAAGTTTATGGTTTTAGTTTCTGAAATTTTAAAGTTGGTTCTAGCTGGCTACACTAATGCAATAAAGACAAGGCCAAAAGCATCTTACATTTAAAGGCTCACTTTCTTGTTTGTATCTTCACTGGAAAAAAAGGTTTGCTAGAACAGTTGAATGGTATATAATAGAACAACTTTCTTCACAAGCACTGTGGGAAAAAATCTCATAACAATGCTATATGGACTATGGTGAAATTAGAGACATTTAAGCAGGTTTGATATAATTTCATTAGTTTTACAGTGTTGTCTAGGTTTGTTCTGTAATGAAGGGTCAGTCTGGAACTGCCTCCTGGTTTAAGTTAGAGTTTTAGCACGATTTGAAATGAAACAGGATGCTGGCTGCTGTTCTCCACATACAGGTTTTTTTTTTTTTCTGTAGGTGTTTGTTGACTCACATTTGGTTTTATGTTTCTGAAATATTGTTGCCTGGAGTGCTTTCACCTGAATCTGGAGGTTAATTTTCACCTTAATCTGTTTCCTGATCTCACTGAATGTGAACATACACAAAGGCCTGTAGGAATTTGCAGATGAGCGAGGATGGGGTTTTTCATTCCAGCAGCAGTCTGAGTTAAGAATTCATAACTTACTGAAAAAATATGCTTTATTCTTAAATGGTAAAATCAAGTGTGATCAGTCCTGCTCTCAAATTCTGTGTTTTAATGCACGGTATTATGGAAGGGAGAACTTGCGGTAGGATATGGACAGATACCTCTAAGAAAACAGCATTAATTTAAAAATCAATTTCCAATACATTCCAGAACACATCCATAACAACTTGCCGTTGTTATAAAAAGCACAAGATGTTAAAAACAACTGTATAGAAAACTGTTTGCATTCTCTGCTCAGTTTTGGGGGTGTGTGTGGTTTTTTTTTTTATTTGGAGTTCTTTGTGAAGGAGCAGTTGTGATGTTTCTGTTCTATAGTCAGTAATTCTGCTGGTCTTTCTTGGCTGAAAAATACTATTCACAATACAAAGTAGTCATACAGAATATAGTTGGACATGAGCATTTACTTAAGTTCCCATTGATTTTACTGTCCCATCTACTGATGAATATCACTTTTTGCTTGCAACTTTATTCTATAAACTAACCCTTCTAAGTTGCAACAATAAACTCAGTTTAATCAGCTGAAATATTTATGGGAATCTGTTTAATTGATTTAATTGTTTATTGTATGTAATTTGATTTATCTTTTAAAAAACCACGTTGCATAAACAAAATTATTTTATTGTCATTTAAGTTTCTATCCAGTGAAGCTGTGGAGAATGGGTTTGATTCTGCAAACTGCTACCCATGTGAATAACACCATGAAATTAACAGAAAATTTGTGTCAAACTTCACAGTGAGCCCATAGTCTGTGTCTTTAAAGTATAAATGCTGAATCCAATACCTTCAGTATTATTGTCTTTGGGTTTAATTGGGAAGACACTACACTAAGTTAGTTCAGATATCTGTAGCTCCTGTTTTTGCTTTTAATCTCTTTTGAGTTTTTTATTGTTGTTTCCCTGCTGAATTTGGTATCGTTTCCCAGCTGCATACTTTTTCTTTTAATTTTCCCCCAACAGCTTTCAGATATCTGCAAGATATGCAAAGAGGAAAAATTGTGTGTTTGTCCAAGAAGAGTTTGCAAACAAGCTTTTTTTTTCAATAGAAAAAATACTTTTTTATCATTTTGATCAGTAGGAAGGTGACAGTGCCGCAGTCACGGGAACTAAACCATCATTATACAGTATTCATTTACAAGAAAACCTGGCTTTTTTTTATTTTCTATGGTAAGGACTACAAAGATAATACTCACTAATCAGTGGCTAGGATTGTGTTTTAGCTTTAGTTTCCAAGGAACAGAAAAGAAAAAGACTGTGGAACTTTTTGTATGGACATGCCTTCTTGGCCGGATGTTTTTTTACCATGGAGGTAAACTCTGTGTGTGTGCTTTGGCTCTTGTTTTCAACTGCTCAATCTGGAGAAACAAAATAAAGGGAACAAGAGGCTTAAAGAAGTGTACTTTTGACCTGAAGATAGCTAATATGGAGCTTCCAATTTTCGCCATACTAAAGAATAAAGAGACTTCATTGAAGCACTGGGTAATAAAATGAAATCATGGAAAATGAGTCTGTGAAGTTAAAACAATTGTAGCGATACAATACTCTGAGGACTATGCCAAAGCACGATGGGATGATTTGTTCTTAGTTTTGGTTTCCAGTGTCCTCTGTTATTATACACATCTCACCAAAACATTATCTCAGTATCAGAAGACAATATTTGCAGCGTACGAAGGCATGGACCCTGGTCGGTGATGCCCCCAGAATTGTTTATTATCACAAACAGGCAGTTTATATTGTACCAATGTATCTCTTTTCCTAACCAACAACCCCTGCAACCCCCAGCTGCCAGGCAGGCTGATTCCCCTCCATCAGTTGGGCTGTTGGGAATTGTTTATGGGTCGTTAGGACTTGATCATGGGCCTTCCCCTGCCAGTGTTCCTGCTTCTTCTATTGCTTCTTCTGGTCTCTACTTCTTCCACAATCCTGTTCACCCACAAATAGTCTTAATGTCCGTCCTACATGTGGTAATGTTGATTCAAATCTTTCTTGCCCAAACTCTTAACAATTTACACTGTCCCTGCCAAAGTCACATTTTCAGCAATTTATCTACAAGACCAGAATTCTTGTTCATCTTGTTCAATATCAGCTGGGGCAATTTACTCTTGACATTCAGACTGAACTTATTCATGCATGTGAAGTCACATTGATTCAGAGGGGACAGACTTGGTTGACAAGGGCAGAGGAACAGATGTCATCTACCTGGACTTATGCAAAGCATTTGACACTGTCCCGCACCACATCCTGGTCTCAAAAGTCATGGATTTGATGGATGGACCACTCGGTGGATAAAGAACTGGCTGGATGGCCGCACTCAAAGGGTTGCAGTCAATGGCTCAATGTCCAAGTGTCAACCAGTAACAAGTGGTGTTCCTCAGGGGTTGGTACTGGGACCAGTACTATTTAACATCTTTATCGGTGACATGGACAGTGGGATAGAGTGCACCCTCAGCAAGTTTGTTGACGACACCAAGCTCGGTGGCACAGTTGACATGCTAAAGGGAAGGGATACCATCCAGAGGGACCTGGACAGGCTGGAGAGGTGGGCTCATGCACATTGCATGAAGTTCAACCTAGCCAAGTGCAGCGTCCTGCACCTGGGATGTGCAGACTGGGCTGAGAATACAGATTGGGCAGAGAAAGCAGCCCTGAGAAGGACTTGGGAGTGCTCATGGATGAGAAGCTCAACATGAGCCAGCAGTGCATGCTGGCAGCCCAGAAAGCCAACTGCATCGTGGGCTGCATCAAGGCAATTGTGACCAGCAGGTCTTGGGAAGTGATTTTGCTCCCCTACTCTGCATTTGTGAGACCCGACCTGGAGTATTGTGTCCAGCTTTGGAATCCTAAGCACAGGAAGGACATGAACCTGTTGGAAGGGTTCCAGGGAGGACCCTGAGGATGATCAGAGGGATGGAGTACCTCTCCTATGAAGACAGGCTAAGAGAGCTTGAGTTGTTCAGCCTTGAGAAGAGGAGGCTCCAGGGAGACCTTATAACAGCCTATCAATATCTGAAGGGAGCCTACAGAAGAACCGGAGAGGGACTGTTCACGAGGAAGTGTAGTGACAGGACAAGGGGTTTAAATTGGGAGAGGGGAGATTTAGATTAGACACCAGAAGGAAATTCTTTCCTGTGAGGGAGGTGAGACACTGGAACAGGTTGCCCAGGGAAGTTAGGATGCCCCATCCCTGGAGGTGTTCAAGGCCAGGCTGGATGGGGCTTTGGGCAACCTGTTCTAGTGGGAGGTGTCCCTGCCCAGGACAGGGGGGTGGGAACTAGATGATTTTTAAGGTCCCTTCCAACTCAAACGATTCTATGATTCTATGAAATGTGTGTGACTGTTCTATGGAAAAAAAAAAAAAGATTTTTTTCAGTTGTTTCTTTGATAGTGGAAAACCTGTCTGCCTTATTCTGTGCCTTTTTAGAAGGTAAATTCATCAAATCCCAGAGTGAATTACCGTTTTGTGCCTTACGGTATTTGTATGCATGATCATTGTAAGATGGTTGTTCCAGCAACTGATATTTTCATCTCAAGATGCAAAAACATTTATAGTTAAGGAGATGTTTTCTGTTTGCGATACAGCCGTGAAGCTACAACTGCGTTTTCAGAGTCTTAGGTTTTGAAATTTTTATCGTCTTGTTTATCTGTTATGTGTTAGCAGCCATTGTCTGTGTTATCTTTGTATTACTGATGACAGGTAGAAATATCTTTACAAAAAAATGTTTGAAAGCCTGGTTTTACTGAGTCAACAGGAGCTACAACTGTTAACTGTAACGGGACCAAGATTTCGACATCAGCATCCTCTTGGAAGAGGATTCGCACTTAGAACAAAACCATCTTAAAATTCTTCTTCAGAATGAATTTAGTAAGGATCAGCACAAAGGCTTAAGTGGAACATAAAGATAACAGTTTAGTCTGGCTCTGGACCTGAACATTCCAGAGAGGTTTTTCAACCTCCTTAAGCTGTATGGCAACATTCTTGATACTTGTCTTGTTTATAAACCATTCTAGCACATGATAAATATGGGAAATACTGCATAGAAGAAACTGTTATTGTTGTTGGAGATAAACTATTGACTTTCACCTAGCTAAAATTATATGATTCATTTCCATAATTGCCTTTGATGGTCTCAGTTATGATTATGGTCTTGGTCATTGATCCGCAATACTGGGTAAATGCCATTTGTGCCTGGTAACATTTTTAGCGATCTCAGAGGTAGAAAAACATACAAATCATTGAATACATTTATATCTAGTGGACCTAATTTATCTTTTTTTTTTCTTTTTTTCACTTTTAATGTGCTATTTTGGAACAAAGTGATATTAATAGGTTACTGTTTTACTTGACAGCTGTATTGCTTCGATTTTTTCTCTTTTAATGGCTTGGACTGATGAGTGTCCCCATACTAAAAGAGTTAGATGAATGCAATAAAGAAAGAGTTGGTTTAACTTTAGTATATATGTATTTTGATGGTTTTACTTATTTGTACAGCTGCTTTTTATTAACATTTTTCATTGTTGTTTGATTTTGAAGAATTACTATGGAAAGAAGATTGTTGGATAAAGCCTGTACAAGCATCAGGTATACAAACTTCTCACTTGACTCAGACAAGTTTGCTGTTTGTCCCATTTTCCTTTTATAGCAAATGTTGCTTGTGAACCAAACAAAAGCATTTGTAGGCTTTGATTCAACAAGCTGGTGTTTGCATCCTTGAAGACACTTGAGTTACTTATTATGTTGAAGTAAGCACATGTGAGTTCTGCTGGGTTGAGGCCCTAGAAACCTGTCTGTCCCTTCCCCATCTTCATTATATCACAAAATTTCTATAATTCTACATTTTAGGAAGAGGGCTATCGCCCTGTATCTTCCATCTGATCGCCTTACCCTCAGCAAGAAGTCTTGGCATCAGTCTTCCTGCAAATGTAGTTGAATTTATTCATGCACTGAGGGAAATGTGATTGTGGAAATGGAAAACAATGTACAGAAGTAACAGACTATCGAATTCTTAGAATAAGATCTTTTCATCCTTAAAAGTTGGAAAGAATGAAATAAAATCAGAAAATTTTTGGTTTTGTTTTTTAATTAAAACCAGCAGAAAAGGTGGTATGTCTGTAGAAATCTATATTATGGCCCAAGAAGAAAATTCCCTCTTACTTAGAGAATGTATGTAAGAGCTACAGATTGTTGAAGAAAGGTTTTTTTACCCAGAAGGTGGATTGGTTTTGAATATCAACACTTAACTTAATATTCCCAAAATAGAAGAATTTCGCAGAGGAAGTTAATTAAAAATATCACTTACAATATGAAGATGTGTAGAGTCAACTCGGAGTGGGTAGATTTCCTGTGGCCTTTTACATACGAGCAGCAATAAAATAAGAACTTTTATTTTCTGTTTATGAAATTAAAGCTCACGCAATTTTTTTTCTATGAGTAAGATTTATGGTTAAATGTAGTAAAAAATGCAGACCAAACTGAGTCATAGCATTTCCTATCGTGAACAGTATTACAATGTGTGGATAGTACCATTGTCATCAATGGGACTATTCAGTCTCAGGAACTGTTGTACAGACAGGCTTTGTAATAGTCAGATCAGTTGGAATTTGTTCAAGGGAAGTATTTTAACACTGATTTCTGGCAAAATTAAACCGTCCCACTCAGAGGTATTATGTAAATTAAATTTTTTTTTCTGTGCTGCTTGTTGTGCTCACCTGTTTATGTCAGAAAATTTGTGCGTATGTATTGGCAATTTCATCAGAGTTCACTTGGTAGCTGTATGTTCATCCAGAGCTTCTACGTACGTAACACAATATTAATTCAAACAGCCTCAAAACTGAAACAAGTTTCTGCATGATCTTTCTCCCTTTTTCCTGGGTGAGCTCAGACCTACTTTCTTGTGCAATGGATCAAAGTGATCTGTTGTTGCATTTGAATACTTTAAATGGTGTGTGTGGCACCGGAATATCAGTCACCAACATGAATATTAACCAACACCAACACCAATATTAATCAGTCACCAATCAATCTGTGTATGGAGGAGCAAACTGTGCAGTCCCTCTGGAATGGAATATTATCCTTTTTATGTAGTTTTCGGGATGGATCTGTTCAAATCCTTTGGGTTACCAGTGCTGTGACATATGAATTAACAATACTTGCTATTTTGTTTTCAAGAAAGCAGTGGGACATCACTTGTAATCCAGGGTCAAATATTGTTACAACAGAAGCTGATAGTAAGATTTGTGTTGATGTTTGTGGCAGGATTAGGCCCTGAACCATCAGACTGTGGTTGTCATTGCCCTAAGTAAATCTTTCACCTGTGGTGTCAGCTTTGAACTCGTGCCACAAAGCCCTCCAGTAGCTGAATTGGCTGATGTTGCTTATGCCTCACCTTGTTTGCTTCACCGAGGACACCCTCATACAGAGTTCTAAGGAGGACTGGAAGTAGGAATGAGATGTTCTCCTAAACAGGAGCTCTGCCTCTTAAACACCTACCCAGCTTTTTTGGATCCAATAGTAAATCAGATGGATGTAAATTTTCCAGCTTATGCTATTCCAAAATAATACAAAAAATTGAGGACAATAACATGGAGGGGAGAAACAAGGAGTATGTATTAAAATAGATAATAAGTATACATATCTGAATCAGGGAAATACAAACACTTGTCAAATCCTGAACAAGTAAATACCGTTCCTACTAGCTTTTACAGCAAACCTCCTGTTTATTCATTAGGACTAGGAATTTACCTTGAAACAGACGTTGAGGTTGAGGTGGAGAGAGAGACTAATTGGCAGTAGCTGCACTTGTCAGCAGTGAAAGTGTAAATGCATTTTCTAATGCACGCTATTGTCTGGAATATATGGTCTGCTGTGGTGTGCTGTGGTAGCACACACTGTGCCATATGCCTCACCCTTTCATGTTACTCCCCCTCATTTTTAATGACTCCTTCTGTATATTAAGTCTGGAATCCATTCCAACAGTGAGACTGGCACATTCTTTACACAGCTGAATTGACACGTCTGAAGCTGCCTCTGGCTACTGCTTATAGACTGCCTTGCCTTCCTTTCATGGAGAGTATTTTTTTGCCAAATTTTAGTCTTGCAAATACCGCAGTATGATGTTGTCATAAGTCCTTGCGCAGTAGAAGGCGGCAGTCTACCTTCTTCTCCATATATGGCTTTTATGTTGTTGCCATGTTGCTCTGATGTCACCTGAATATCACATGCATTTCATTTTGTGTGAACTAAGCACATTAGAGGGCGAAAAAAAGGTTTTTCTGCCAGAGAGAAAAATAGCTTTCCACTTAGGACTTCTGAAATGACAGTAATGAAAAATAATGATAATGAATTGTATTTTATTTGATGTTCCTCCTGTATTAAAGAAAAAAGTACCACCAAGACTTTAGAATAACACAACTTAGATGCTGGTAATCAGGAGCAGGAACTGCTTTGTGCTAGCAAGCAGTCTTAGGGCTTCTGCCCGGCTCTAGAACTGGGTCTTCTCTGCCGCTGTATTGCTGGAACAGCTGCCACCGTGCCCTGGGATTGGCCAGCTGACCCTTTCCCAGGCAATTCTTGGGCAGGATTTGGGAGCTGTCATTGCTCAACATCCATTTCTGGGTTGTGTCCTGTCTGTTTTGCAGTCTAAGGCACTCACTTTAGTAATAGAGACCCAATCAGTTGCCATTTGCCCTCAGTGTCACAAAATGGTCCTGGCCACATTTGCTTTGCCTGTATATACATACATATACATGTATACACAAACAAACAAACACAGATATATAGCAAGGGAACCTTAGTCCTTTCAAGAGGAGATTTGCAAAGCTGCATACGCATTTACCAGATTTTTTAAAATACCAGTGGAACCTAAAAGTGTTAGTGTCCCTGAAAGCTGTGCCTAAAAGTCCTTTAATTCTTCATATGCACACTTGAAATCTAAGTTAGTTTTCTAAGTGCCTTTGTTGAGTGTCAAACTGCAGTCACTCATAGAGTCACCTTCTGGACTGAGTTCCTGTTTTCCCACATGTTTATAACATGTTAACTCAGTTTTGATGCTTGGAAGTGTGCCTCAACCGAGGCCTGTGCCAGCATACCTTTGCTGTTGTGCAGATATACTCCATTTTAAACAAAGCGTAATGTATTACATTTTCACCTTCAATTGGGTTAGTTGGTGCTTTGAGAAGCCTAGAAGGAGCTTCCTTAGCCACACTTGACCTCTGCCAGTTGTGTATTCACATTTTTGCCTTACTAAATCTACTTTTTTTCCCTATTTATCTAGATTTTATAGCTGTATTCAAGGCATCCTTCTTCCTTCCATGGTCAGCAACTTTAGTTTAGCATTCCTGTCATTCTTAAATTTGACTTTGATGAGATTTGACTTAAATTTGATTTTGACAATGTCTTACAAACTGCCTTTCAGCTGTTTCTTTCTGGTGGTGATGTGCCATTTCCTAACAGCTTCTGTCTTAGCTGATATACAATACACTTTACTCCTTCATCTCTTGCAGACAGAGAGAAGGGGCTGTAGTAAGATCAGTGGTTGGTCTAGTTCAGCAAGCTGCAGTCAACTTTGGCCATTGCCAGGTAGCTGAGGAAGTACAAGAAATTGCTTGTAAAGCAGAGGGTAATCTACCTCCTAGATTTCGCTTACTGCTTATCCCTAATTGGTTTACTGTTCCGTCCAAATTTTGTTAGCACTCTGAAGTTCTTTAATTTTTTTTTAATTGCTTAATAACATTTAGAAAGAAAATGACTGATTACAAGTACTTGGCTTTAATCACGTTTATGCTTTATACAGATTAATTATGTGTTAGATGTGAAGTATCTCCTTTTTTGTTTTAAATTTGTACTGTTTTCATATCAATTAATGGCTTTGTTCTTGTGTCATGAGGCAGGGAGAAGGAAAAACTTTTATTTGCTTTCTCCATACTTCATCATAGTACACATTTGTCATGGACAGTCTGTTCCTTTCAGAAGCTAAGTCATTCTATATTTCAGCCTTTCTGATTATTGTGTACGATGTTTCTATCCCTTTGATCATTTGCATTGCTCTTCTCTGAATCCTGCCTAGTTCTGCACTATCCTTTTTGAGCCTGGGTAATCAGAAACACATACAGCATTCCAGATGAGACTCCACCACTGATTTGTATCACAGCATTACAATGCTTTCTGTATTATTCACCATGCTGTTTCTTATCCTTCAAAACATCATGTCTGCTTTTTTACCGCAGCTCAGCATTGAGCTGAAGTCTTTAATGAGTTTTCTACAGTGATATCAGACTATTTTCCTAAGTTCACACAGTTAATTTAGGATGATGAAAGTATGCTCTTCCTTTTTTCTTCTGTCCAATGTGGGTTATTTTGTACATACTAACATCGAGTTTCATTTGCTATTTTGGTGATTACTTTGGTTTCTCTTGTAAACTTCTCAAAGTCCTGCCTGGACTTGACCACCCTAAATAACTTTGAAACACCTGCAGTTTTTTCTTGCTTACTACTCAGCTTTTGTTCCAGTTTTGCTTCAGTTATGCTTAAAAAGAAACAAACAGCTTGGTCTTGTACTGGTTAACTTACTTTTTCAGTAAAGAAAATTGACTGCTTATTACTGCTCTTTTATTTCTGTGTTTTAGACAATTTTTATTTATGACAGTACTTACAGCTCACACATTTATTATACTGTTTCTCTGCTGACATATTGAAAGGGACTTCATTGAAGCCTGGGTTTTGGTGGTTTTTTTTTTTGGTTTGTTTTTTTTTGTTTTTTTTTTTGTTTTTTTTAAATTAAGGTGCCAACCAGCTCATGCATTTTGTGCTCTATTGATTCGTAACACTAAAAGTACTGGCTTCTCATACTGCTGCTGAATAAATCTACTTCTCTAATTATCACCCCATTCTCATATTTTTCAATGGTGAAAAGAGGTCTTAAGTTGTTACAGTTTAGTAACAGAGTGACAGTCATAGGAGAAAGGGCAAAACATGTCATTTGCATTATTTAACCTGTTTTGAAGATCTCGGATGATGCCTCTGGAGGCATTTGTGTAACACCAGACCTTAACTTGTCCTTACTATTACAAAGTTTTCCTGAACATTTTAAGATTTTCCAGTCACTTAAATCACCTAATCACTGCTCCAGAAACTCAAAACAATGGCTTCTTTGCCTATCCATCAAAGACATGGAGGACAGATGACTCTTTTTTTTTGTGTTATCAGAGTATCTGTAATTTGTTTTTATATTTTACCTTCACTCTTCCCTTTCTTAGGATAAACATTCTCAATCTTTTTTCACAGATCATGCTATCTAGGTATTTAATTAGTACCATTCCATGCTGAACCGTCTCCAGTTCATAACTTCTGTAAAATGCAGTTCCACAGACTGGACACACTGACACTTTTCCAAAGCTGAGCAGAGCCAAAAGAGGTAGTCACATACAGCTTTATCTCAAGAAGGCAGTTTCAAGCATCAAAAAGCAAAACCATCATGAGTGTCAAAGTGCAGGAAAGCCCCAAATCTGCTGTTTTGTTCACTGCGCTTCCAGGATTGCTGTTCCCAGATACCTGTCATCAGCTGACATCTTTGAAATGCAATTTACGTCCGGGTCTTTTCTGATCAGGAATGAAAAGTGTGATTGTTGGGTAGAGGTGCCATGAGTACCCTCAGCAAGTTTGGCTTTATTTACTTTTATTTGGCATTCTATATTATGATCCCGGTAAACATCCCAGCTGCTATTCTCATTGTAGAAGTATTACTGCAGTATTCTACATAAAGAGTCTGTGAAAAGCCTTTGATAATCATGCGGATTTTTTTAAACAGCTTTCAAGGATGAGATTATGAAAAAGTAAGAGCCTGTTTTAATTTTCTCAGTGGGAAGATTCTTTGTCTTCTTTGTCTGGGAGGTGATGAGGGTAGAGAAGAAAAATCCTGGGCCCACACCTTCACTTGTGTAAATTATCTGCTTAAATTTTTTCAACTTTTTAATAAATAACATACCTGCTATTTTTTTTTATAGAAATGGAGAATTATGTAAAAAAATATAGCAATTAGTTTACAGATCATACATAATTAAGTTTGTCTTTGAATAGAAGTGGGAGAATTGCGGTACAGAAACCTGATTTTATGTGGTATGCACCAGAAGGAAGGGGATTAGATTGTGATGTATTTTTGGCTTTGTAATTTTGGAATTCACTCTATTTGAATCAAACAAGCTAAAGCAGTCCTGTAATTGAAGTGTGTGGTCTGCAAGTATGGCTACTGTGCTGTCTGTGAAGCACATTCTGCTTTGACAAAGGAGACATGCCAAAGCAAAGAGGCAGAGTTTGTAGAGTGGTGTGAGAGGAGCTTTGCCCACCGGACAAATGCCCACATTTAATGAATGAACCAAATAAAGAAGACTATTGTGATCCTGAATGATGAGCCCCTGTGTGCATTATTGAGCTGTCCAAAGGTGTTCTGCAGATGAATATCAGCCCTTGCCTCACCAAAGTTGTCAGCTGACCCACACAAAATAAGGGTGAAACTAAAAGAATGAGGCTTTGCTGAACTTCCTCTGCTTCTCCTACAACTCCTAATTTTTTAAATTTTCGAAACAAGATAAATAGAACTGAGTAGTGTTTCGCAGGTGACAGTGCAGCATTGCTTTCTGCAAGGAGTTTATAATATTTCTTTGAACATTCTTGCTTTTTGTTTGCCTTTTGAGACATCATAGTACATTGACAAGTATTCTTAGCTAAATAATCATTGGTGAATGACAGTTAACTGAGAGGCAAAAAATGTTTAGATTAGGCCATCTTTGCTTTGAATAGTACAGTCCTGAATTTTATTTGTTGCTCCCCTAGCTTAGTAAAGATCCTCTGATACTTCTCACAGCATTTGATCTTGTTTATCTGCAACACTGTTGTGTCATCTGCAGATTTTGCTATTGCATTGCTCATTACTTTTTTTTCAAATGGGTCTTTTTAGTGTGGAAGATTGGATGTCCCACCTTCAACTTGGTAATGTATTACTTTTTTTTCCCTATGTGCTTCTTTCACATTCTGTCTGTACCATGCCAGTGTTTTATCAGCTGCTCAATCTGTATGAGAGCTGCTTTGTCTGACTTGTGTAAAGTTTTTCTTAAATGTTTACTTACAGAATTAGTATATTGCTGTCATTTAGATCTTGACAAGGATTTTAGGATTGCCAGAGATTAATTAGCCTACGCTCTGAAGTTTCAACAATTGTTTTTCAGGCATTCTTGCGGAGAAGGGGAGGAGGAAATATCTTTGTGGAAGTCTTAGGTATGACAGCAATTCACACCAGCAAGCCCAACCTGAATTAAGTAATTCTGAGGGTGATAACCACATAACTGTGGTGTCGTGGAGCTGAGCATGGAATGCAATGTACATCTGTAAAACCTTACAAATCTCAAATGACCATCCAGCTCGATATAGTTCTCTACCTCAGTTAGTCTTATTTCCAAGTCAACTAGTTTCTGTACATAAGCTGTAATCATTCTTTTAAATGTAGTTTGAATACCATGGAGCGTTTTAATAGCACCATCGGAGGATTTCCATTAGAACACTATGATCTAATTTATCTTTTTTTTTCCATAACTATGTAGGTATTTTTGGGAAGTCTGTGTTGTGGTTCTGCCATCTGTTCCATGGGCTTCTGTAGTATGCATAAACTTGGCTAGATAGTGACCGATTTCCTGCATTTGAACAGCAACTGACGTGCACGTATCTCTACTGACAGCACTTGGATTTGAAAAGTCTAAGAATTGTATTACACCCTATAATAATTCCTATTATATCCTAAGAATTGTATTACACCCAAAGTATTCCTATTATAGCCTGGATAATATAGGTTAGATGTCCTTTGCACTTGCTACACAGTACATATTTGTTCAATATGATATGTTGTTTATTAATCCAATAGTATTAACACTTACCATCTGTTTTACTTCTTGCATAGCCAGGTGATGTGGCTGTCTGCGAATTAGTGAATTATTTTACCTGGCAGCTTCATCATCTCTGGTTTTCTGCGCATGAGTCTCCACTCCCTTTTCTAAACATATCCTGCTAGCCTTGTTAACTGTATAATTGATTTTTATCATCTATCACCTCCTACTAAATATGCATAGATGCCTTTTCAAATATAAAATTCTCCCACTTTTCACCACAGTCTGAATATCTGTGTATTTTGGCCATCTATATTTATTTCTCACCCTTAGGACAATGTTTCCTGAAAGGGGACATTAATGCCTAAGAACATACTTATACAACAGAGCTTGGCAGGTACACAAGTGATTACTACAATTAAGAAAGGAGGGTTCAGTGCATAATGCTCAGGTAAACACATTCAGAAGTAACTGCTCAGCACTGGATTTAATTTTGTGACCATGTCCCAACCGCTAGTGTTTTGCATAGCTCTGAAATTTCAGTGGCTCTGTGTCAGCTTGTGGTTGCTGAAGACATGACCCAAGGTATTCAATATTTATTTCTCAGGAGATGACTCTGACTTACGGATCCTGCTGGTCTCCTTTTTTTTCTTTCCTGCAACTAGCTCTCAGCAACTAGCCTTGACTGACTGTTGTCTCAAAACTCATCCCTGCATACTAAGAGCCCTCTGTAATTGTGGCACAAGACAGTGCTGGGCAAACGTCCTTTAGCATACATCTAGGCACATTGGTTAGGATGTTGTTAGCTTAGCACTGCCCATGATAACCAGCTTTCTGTGAATTACGATGTTGCCCTGAAGAGCACCACGCTAGTGCAGCACATTGCTTGCAGTACTGGAGTTAGTTCATTTGGAGGTATTTCATTTCTTTTCACGTTTGTCTGCATAAACACACTTATTCTACCTCTCTGCTAAACCTGACTTTAATGCCTAGCTCAGTCTGTGCTTCCCAACCTTTATTACTGTCTGTTTCTCTGCCTCTCCTGCAAAAGATCATCCTTTCAAATTCTGTGGAATTGTGGAAGAGGGCTTATGCTATCATGTGTATTAGCTATTTCATAATGTTTGGACAAAATACATTCAGCTGATAGTATTTTTTAACCAACATGTTCCAAGATAGATCTTACTGCAAATGCTTAAGATGAGAATGCCATAATGTTCAGCTGTATGGTGTTCAAATACAAAATCCATCTCATTACAAAAGTACTCCAAGATTAGAAATATCCATTAAAAAATTGTTTTTTACGATTACTGTTTCAGCTCCATGCTTTTTTCCATTATGTGTTCCATGATGATGGCCTATGAAAATACCCTTGCTTTTTTATGTTTTTGATGACTACAGCTCACACAACACCAATTCAACTCCTGGGCCTATTCCTTTTCTATTGCACTATTAGGCTCATGTGTCATCAGTCTGAGTGGATGCTTTTCCTTTTGTTTTATTTTCATTAAGCCAGATGTCCATATTTGTAAGACTAATTTGGAAACATGAGGCAGAATTTCTCACTTATACAAATGACACCATCTGTTCAGAAAGTGGAATGACAAGGTCTGGGGCTGAGATGAGCCAAGAGTTCAGAAAAAATAGTTTCTTCTCAGTCAGGAAGATGAATCCTTCCATAGGGAAAAAAAAATCATGGTCTGCTCATTGATATCTGTGCTGACACCTGTTGTGACGCTAGACTACTTGTCATGAGATGGTGACCAACAATTCCAGGTAATAGATAATTCAGATTATTTACTAATAACTACAGTAGTAACTAAGGACAGTATGGAAATAGGGTTGAGAACATATTTGAAGATGCACTTGCCAAACTGTGAGAAACAGCCCTTGTGGAAGCTGTTCAGATTTGTGAAGCACCAGAAAGGGCAATTTCTGAAATACTATGGCAATGATACAGTCTTCCACAAGTAGTAGTTGCACCAGTGGAAAAAGCAGAAGGACACGAATGGTGGGTGTTGAATATTATTGCAGAACTTTATGTTTTTTAAAACACCAAGCCCTTCATAGCAGCTGGGGTATAGTAGTTTTACAGAGTGGCAAAGGGGATGGTAGTCCCATTTTTTGGCCTATGAGTCATTCTATTTTCAATCATATTACTGCCAGGTTCATATCTCCTCCTTGTTCCTGACATATGTCCAGAACATCCTGTCTCCATATGTCCTGACATAAACTAGACATATTGGTAGTATAAACTGAATATTCAGTAGTAATATGTGCATCTGTAAACTAATTTAAATTGAATGGGAGAATAATGACTGGAGTTAGCTGACACATGCTTTATGCAAATGGTCTTTCTGGCAGAATGTTGATAGGCTTCTGATATATCCATTAGCTTTTCCTGAGCTCTACAATGATTTTCTTCTGCATGGCAAATAACAACAAGCCTATAGAGGAATTTAACTTCTCAGCTCATTCCTTAAGAAGGCATCACTCACCTCATATTTAAATACATACATAATGAGTATCTGTTTGGATTCTGTAGTGAGGCTTTATCTTGCCAGTGTCATTCCTGTTTGGTTCTAGCTGTACTGAAACAAGGAAAACCAGTGAGCTGATGCCATTTAAGTGGGTCAAACCTAGTGTACAGTTTAGCTATGTAAGTAGGTCTGGTTTCCTGTACATTTAATTGAAGGAAGCATAAGTATTTTGAACAAATGCCAAAAATATGAGATAAAGTTGCTCAATTTAATTAGTAAAAAGTTTAAAAGACAAATAATGAGGTATAAAGCTCATGAGTACATATACCCGCATAGCTCCAGCATCCACCTCCATTAAAGAATGTAGGAGGCCTCACAGATATGTTTATTCTCTTTATCAGCATCAGATGGTTGTTTCCATACTGAAAGCAAACTGACATTTGAGATCTGAAGAGTGTAGTTGGCCAAAGTCTAACCAAATAGAATGAATCACCTTTTATATGTACCCACTTTTACTCAAATTTAATTCTAATGATTTCAGTGTTTCTACCCAGGCAAAATTTTCACAAGGGTGTGAAGTCTCTCTTGAGCCAACAACCAAGAGTAACTGCTTTGAATGGCACTTGGCAATAACGGATTTCTGGATAAAGCATAAAAAGTAATAAATTTCGAAACATCAATCTCACGAGTTTTTAATGGCTTGATATTGTATTGCACAGTAGTGTGAACTTACTTTTGTTTCCCTCACCTAGATTTTTCTCAAATTTCTCAGACTCACCGCTTCTGTGATGTTGAAAATTAGGCTGTATTTATTTTGAGAAGGAAATGTAACTTCTGTGCTTGTAGTGTGCTAGTTAGGGCTATGAGTGCTCTAAAATTAATGTAATAATATTAGTTGTCTGTAGAAGCATAGAAAAAAACACAGAAAGCATAGGAAAATATTCTATTTTTTATTAAAATGTGATGCATCGATGTATTCATATACATCTTTTGCTGGGTCTAAAAACTAGTTTTACGTGCTTTTCCACACAGAACTATTTACATAGAAGTAGTTTCCTCCTAGCAAGCAGCGTTACTCCTGTGTCTTACTCTGACTTTTATAATACTGCCCATTGGAAGGGCTCATCATTCAGGGCTCAAAGTATGTAAACTTTGTTCTGTTTCTGCAAACATGTATTGCTAGAGTACAACCTATACTGAGTGTTGATTACTAAGGCTAGTATATTAGGATGTGGATTCCTGAATTAAGTATGAGAGATTTCCAGTTTTGCACTAGGAAGCACACAGGCCAGGCTGTCTGTTGTGAAATCCTACTGAAATTAAAGGGTTTAGCAACCTACATACATTGACTCCCAGAGATGATCTATAAGGGAGCTCTGTATTTAGAAATCTGTTTTCTCAGAGGTTTATAATAAAACTGTTGCTCTTTTGGGATAAATTCTGGACAAGCAGGGTTGTTTAAAACCAGATAATTTTTTAGGACTGGTGATGGATTAGGTAAGCAAGTCTTTTTTCTTTTTTTTGTGTTTGTTTTTGTTTTGTTTTGGTTGGTTGGTTTTAGTTTGTAGATTTGGCTTTTTTGTTTTTTGGCAAATACATAGTCTCGTTTTTAACAATGCAGTTTGATGTCGTTCCAGTGAAACCAGCAGACCTGCCTCTGACTTTAACAGACAAACTGTTCCATCTTTATGAAATGTAGTTTATGTAAAATCTTTGAAAAGTCACAGTAAAAGAGCCATCTGAGTTTTTCTTTGGAGTATTTGAGAATGACCAGAGTCAGAATATAACTGGAACATGAATTTGTTAACAGCTTCAGCAACTGAGATACTTCCTGTGGCGTAAATTTTTGTCATCAGAGTTTGCAGAGCTATTAACCTCTAAGAGCTGCGAGACAGTAAAAGGTCTCGCAGTGGTATTTGTGAATGCCACCTCTTGGGTGGGAGGAAGATCAGAAGGAAGTATTTCCATTAATAGTGTCAAACTATATTTAACTTGGTAAGAAAATGTCTTTTAAAAATAATTTTTTGGTGACATTTTAAAATGTTTTTTTTTTTTTTTTTAGTATTTTTGGTCAGAAATTTTTGTGGTGATCCACAACAGGCTGTTGTAATTATGGCTGGTCTTGTATGAATGTGTTACAATATACAGCTCCTAGGTGGTGTTACAGCGGAAACCGAACTAATTTCATCTGCACGTGTGATCAAACTTGCTGTGCTTTTCCTGGCAGACCAGGCTTTAAGAGTGATTAGAGTTCAGTCTTATTAGACACATTTGGTTATTTACTTGTGCAAGGTAGGGAGGACTGCAGTGGAATGCACGGTAAAATGAAACACAAATCTGGAGAAATGGGATATGTCAATTCCACTGCTCAAGGGACTACTAGTGCATTCATATTTCAGTGCTTGCCAGCTTCTTAATGTCTACATTCTTTCTACTAGCTTCTACTTTCTACACTCTTTTATTTGGACAGGATTGATTTTTTTGTTAACATGTTTTACTATGGTTCTTAAAATTACCAGGAAAATAATCGTAAGAAATGTTACCTAATCAGAAACTGCTGTGTTGTGGTTTTTTGTGAAAGTAACAACTGGTTCTGTTGCTGCAAATGTTCTGCTTCTACTGCGGTGAAAGTTTGTCTCTCACATACAGTGTCACTTTATAACATATTTTACAATAAATTTCAGTATATATTCTGCTGCTTAGCAATTTATGTGCATAACAATGTGAATCCATGTAGTCAAAATGGGAGTAATGATAGACGTGCTAACTTGGAGCTGCTGGGAGTTGGTATTGACTTAATCAACTGGTTTGTATGATTTATTCTTTAAAAAGTGATATAAGCATTCTAAGCTTAAAGAAGATAAAAAATAATATCCAGTAATGTGGCATCTTTTTTGTTCCCAACTGTGGACACTGATAAGAAAATCATTGTTTTGAAACTTTTAGGCATATTAGTCTAGTATTTCTGAAGAACTGTTATAAATCTTTTTGACAGGTCTCTGCAAAATGTACTGTGTAATTTTTCTGCTCATGACATTAACAAATTGTACACTGGATATTTCCTGGTACTAGGTTATTATGATAGAAGAGCCGATGT
Organism: Scolopax mira; assembly: GCA_004320125.1. Classification (NCBI taxonomy): domain Eukaryota; kingdom Metazoa; phylum Chordata; class Aves; order Charadriiformes; family Scolopacidae; genus Scolopax; species Scolopax mira. Next base: position 121,507 of record BJBW01006820.1, read on the forward strand.
ATCTGGAGGCTAAAAAATTTAAGGTGAATTTTTGTTCATGACCAGTGCAGCCACAGGGTATCACTAGTATCTAGAGAAATTTACAAATGAGTATTTATTAAGTAAAATTTTGTCAGATATTTATTCACCAAAGCTTTTAAAAGATGTGGTATAGCGGTATTTTGAAAACTGTTAAAAAGGATGGTTAAGGGAAGGGTTTCATTTCAGTACTTAACTTGCTCAGAGTTTCAGTCTTTAGTTCTTGTGTGAGTCAGTTCAAGCAAACATCTAAGTGACTGTTTGTATGAACTTCACTGGGAGTGCTCAGCGGCTTTAAGTTATTCCTATGTTAATAAAATGATCGAGATGGAAATCTAAGCCCTAAGCTCCAAGCTGTTAGCTGGAGCCTTAGGGCTCTAAGGTGCAGATGAGGCTTAGAAGCTTGTGGTGGTTAATGAACATCATTCCATTGGCCTTAATGGGTGATGCATTGTAGGCTTGCCACCTGGGAAAGCTTGTGCATTGGTCAAACAGTTACAAACTGCAGTTTCTAGATACTTGTGTAGGAATCCATACAGCCTGGAAAAGAAACTCCTTCAGGAAATCTCCTGGTTGTTAGGAACACTTCAATAATTCTCACATTTCTGTCTCATGGCCATAAACTTCACTTGCATTTTAAACTATAAATAATCTAATACTTCCTCAATTACAGAGTTAAAAGAGGTCCACTACGGTGGCATATTCTGTAAGTACTAGTCATATCCTCTAGCGAGTCTGCCTTTATGCATCCTGTTCTGTATCTGTGACCCATTCTTTTTATTTTCTTCTTGTATTCCCCTTACTTCCCAGAAGACGATCTGAGGTCCTTGTGGAGTTAGACTGCGTCCTGCATATCAGTGTACCAAGTGTTCTTGTGCAGCTGGCTCACCACTTCCCCACTTAAGTTACATTCTACCAGGCCTCTTGCAGTGATATGTTCAATGACCCTTTTCCCAAGAACACTTTGGGGTTTGGGCTTCCATGCGAAGAGAGCTATCTGATAAGTAGGTGATTGAGAAATAAGTAAAAGCAGGTTAGCTAGTGGGTGAGGCCAAGTAGGATGTCAAGTTTCTGCCCTACAGCCCTTTCAACCAGTCACATTTCTCCCTTGGCTTCAGTGAGGATTGGATCACATCCTTAAAGATAATAAATTACAGAAAATGGAGTCTGTAATCTTGAATAATAACCAGAAGAAAGAGTGTAGCAGGACTAACACTGCAGCTGCTCAGCCACTAAGATGCTCTTCCTTCACAGGGAGGAAGAACACATGCATATGTGGAAAAAGCAATGTATCTTTAAACAATCACAATTTTGTATGCTTACCTTCATAAATGACTTCCCCCTTTGCTATCTGTGGAGTGCTCTGAAAACTTGCATTGACAGGACAGAATAGATTTCAGACCTAAAAGCCAAGACCGTCAGTCTACACTGACAGTTAGAGACAATTCTATATGCATTTGTTTTAATTAACTGATATTTACCAGCTTTATTTCATCTCAGTACCTCATGTTACAGGTTGTGGAAATGTGGTTGGGCCTCTGAAAGTTTCTAGTCAAAGTTTTGCTCCAAGGAAGACTATCGTTAACATTAATTCAGCCATGACTTTGTCTGGCCAAGTCCAAAAAAAACCTTCAGGAGTGGAGGAACTAGTAGAATTCATAGCTGTAGTTTAACTAGTACCAACTCCAAAAACATTTCTCAGAATAGAAAACAGGTACTATAAATTCATGAACATTTTAGTCTGGCAATAAGCTGGGGGTGCTACTTAAGGAAGCCCCATCCTCTGCCAGTTCTCCTGTTCTTGCTCATCAAAAATTAGACGTGGCTTTTAATCTGGGTAAATTCTCCAATCTGTGGCTGCGTGGGTGTGCACAAACACTGGTGCTGTAATTAACATGGGTAAATGGCATGTAGCTTGAAAGGAGTAAGTGGCAGAAGGACAAGGTCAGTCTATTTTAGGAGTAGTACCAAATTCTGCCAGTATAAAGGACTTGAGTACAGTCTGATAAAACAGCAAGAGCATGTGGTACAATATGGCAATAGGAAAGCTTGCTGAGTGATAATTAATGCAGTTCCATTATCCATTTCAGTTCTTATTTTTGACAAATTGTTGAGCAACTTTAAATCCCATGAAAAAACCTTTGATTTACAACTGGCAATATCGAACTGGCATTTATTAAATAGGTTGGGTGGGATGAAAAACATACCCTTCAACGGTACAAAAGATTTTAGGCACTGGGAAAAAAGGTATTTTATTCATCCTTTTCCAAGACCAGCATGTATTGCAAGTATGGGAAAGTAAAAATGTTAACACCAAACACCAGGGTTGTCCTGCCTTTTGAAAACAGCAATGCCACAACAGAAAGAATTTATTCTGAAACATCTTCACAGTTTTTGTGCATCCAATACAACTTTTTGAAAAGACAACATGCAGTTTAATATGTAAGTCTCTGGAAAATTTTAGTATCCCGTAGGAGAGAATATCTTCTTCTGACCTTGAAAAATTGATTTATGAATAAGGAATACAAATTGTAATACGAAAACCACTGTTCCTTTGAGCATATTGCCTTCTAATGGATAGCTGTGTTCTTATCTTTTGTTCTTAAATTTATTATTATTCACAGCTTATCTGAATTCAGGAAATAATCTTCAGACTGAAAAAATTGTTGACCCTTTTCTTGGCATCATTTGAAGCTTCAGAAAGAAAATTAAGTGTTTTAGAGAGCATTTTAAAGCATTAAAAGCCAAAACCTAGAAGCTTTGGCGATGAGATAATCATTATTTTCATATTTACTGGTGATGTAGCAGTCACTGTGCCCTCTGCATTTTATTCCTGGAAGAAATGATAACAATGTCCCACAATCCATCAAGGAGGCGTGCATGTGTTTTTCCTCCCTGTGAAGGAAGATCTTTCTTAGTGGCTGAACAGCTGGATCTGCAGTGTTACTCCTGCTGCACTCTTTCTTCTTGTTATTATTCAAAAATATAGACTCAATTTTCTGTAATTTATTATCTTTAAGGATGTGATCCAACCCTCATTGAAGCCAAGGGAGAAATGTTACTGGTTGAAAGGGATTTATTGCTGTGTGTGTGCTACATCAGTGCATATATTTCCAAAGATAAAACCTAGTCAAGAGTTCACTTTGAGAATGGCATTCTAAAGGAGGCCTCAATTTAAATTCTTAATTGTGCAACTAAGAGGACTTAATACATCAGACAAAAGTGGAGAACATTTGTCTTGTTAAAAAAAGTTTATAATTCACCATGAGATACACACTGTTAGTTTTTAAATTGGAGCAAGAAACTGAACATGTCTTTTACCCTAAAGTAGTGTAGGTGTGCTAGCACAGTAGCATGTTGTGTTAATCATTGAGGAAAGTAAAATAACATCAGGACACTAGCACTCTTGGTATTTTACAGTAGTATGTTGTCAATAACGAGGCTTTCAAGATGTAAAATAGCAATTCCACAGTTATTTATCATTAGATTGAAAACTGTTTAACATCTGCTGGGTATTACAGAAGTTAGTACTTGTACTGGCTTTCCACACAATTGATGCTCACCTAATGTCGTTCTCCCATGAGTATTTCAAAACAGACTGAAATGTGTATTAGTTCTAGAAAGTATTCTTTCCAGGAGCTGTGTGAAGTTAGGTATCTATCTCTTATTTTAGCAAGGCAAAACTGGACTTTTCAGAAGCCTTACAGTTAGTTTTTTAATAAGGGGGGTATCACTGCATTTTAGCAATAACTCTTCAATAAGGAACAGCCATGCATGAAACTTGCACTATCTTCATTATCTTTATGGAATGTATTCTGTCATAATTTATGAATACAAGATTTGTACCAAAAGCAGTATAACCAAGGAGTTTCCTGACATAGAGAGTGTGTCTGTTTTAGTGGCTGGTGGAGAATTTCTGTAAATAGATTCTTGTGAAAATACTGAAATGTGAAAATACTGTAATGTAAAAATATAAGCCATGTGTAATAACAATGGTATGTAAAGATTAATACATTTTAAAAAATATAAGGGTTAAGATTTATCTCCCTACTGCCTCGTTGCATGGGGAATGTTCTATATGGGTGATACTGCTGGCAAAGTATCAGCACAGGACATAAACTTGACTTCAATGAGCAGAAAAAATGTTATTGGCAAAACCTTAATGCATTAGCTGCCTTAATGCATGTCGTGGTTTGGCCGTAGATGGGAACAAAGGACC